>JABAYD010013618.1:0-13286 GCA_014822095.1 Diplotaxis tenuifolia
CTCTTACGCAGAAGCGGAATAAGAATTCTCTTTTCTTTTCCATCTCTATTTTCATACTTTTAATTTTCGTCATCGTTTACTTGATTGCTTGTGTGCGGTTCCGCAGATAGCCGGGTCCTCTGGAAAATTAGGGTTTACTCTAACTTCCTAAATTTACGTAAATCGACAGGGGTGAATTTCGGTTCCCGCAATGTTGATGAAGAAAGGATATGAACAGAGGATGAGAAAACAAAGATCGTGTGAGGGAGAAGGAGAAGAGAACGTGGAAGATACTCTGAGCGATTTAGGGAAGATTTACATGAAAGATTTAGTGTAGATTTAGGCAAGAAAATAACTGAAATATGGAAGTTTCCATATTTTTCGTGATCAGGCTATGATATGGGTCATACGCAGGGCTGAACAATGTAGAGTGGGTGGGAAATGTATCATTCTTTATTCGTAACATAAGCCAAAAAGCAGAACAAGTTATGACACACAAATAAGAAAAGGTACATCGTAGAGCGGTGACTATAAGTTAAAATCAAGCTCAAGGTAGTCTAATGACATAAAGCTAGACTATAACCAAACGTATTATAACTTGGTCAGAATATTCAAGTATGTTTTGTTTTCGTTATATTCCTCAGCTAGTTTTACGTGTAATACTTACAATCTGATTTATAAACTAAGTAGGGCCAGAATGTGTACTCTATCCGTAGCTACTATATAAAATAAAATGTGTTTCTACATTTAAAAAAAAAATAACCATATAAATAGTTATTCTTATGTTTACTATTGTTTTCATATTTTCTATATTTTTAAAAGTTCGTTTACTATTTTTTCTACTACACAAAGGCAAAACATGTCCAAAATGTTCTAAAATATGAAAACTCCTAGAATAACAAATAAAAATTCAAAGTGTTCCATTTTTCCAACTAGGATCATCAACTCCACGCTTGAGCAGAGTTCTCTTGCTTTATGTTTGTATTTACCTTTCCATTACTATTTAACAATATATTTTTTTATATCATTCTTTACTCACGTAGATAATTGAAGACATAACCATAGTTTAAAGTGCAAAACATAGAATACCAATAATCTTTTATGTAATTTTATTTTGAACTATTATTTCATCTATTTGAATTATTATGTCATTTATAGTATTGATGTAACCCTATATAAAAAGTTATCAAGTATAAATTATCATTTAAAATTATTTTTAAAATTTTAAAAAGTACATTAAACCTTTAAAATAAAGAGTTAACTAAACTTATTTATGATTTAGTTATTCTTTTATTTCCAGTTTTCATTTTTTATCCTTTGATTATTACGTTACTAATTTCTATTATACAAAATACACATTAAATAACTGTTTTCGTGAGTCTTCTAAATGTTCCTCCATTATCATTTATCATCAATCTTTCTCTTTACTACATGATCTTCCTTTATTTTCTCTGCTCTTTCTCTACACCTAACTTCTCTTTTCTAGTCTTCTTAGCCTTGTCATCTGCTGCGAGTATTTTCTTTCTCGCAACCATCTCTTTGTTATTTTTTCCAACCTCTTTATTTAGCTTCCTCGATCTCAGAGTTTCTGCTGCAACCCTTATGTTGGTTAATTCTTCAGCTTCATCAGCACACTTTCTAAGCTCATAGTACTCCTCTAGGGTCAATGTTAGGCTTAACGGACAATCATCAGAGCATGTTCGATGTGGCAAACCTTGATGGCAGCTAATGCCAGCCTCTTTGAAGTTTTAGCAGCCACGTTTTCTTTCTAAGCTGCAAATAAACTGCTCTAGATTGTAATTGGTCCAGCCTCTTCTTCATCTGCTTCTTCTTGAAACTTTCACAGCTCTTCAAGAGCAAGTTCAGGATGATCTCGCTTCACCAGCCTCTTGATTTTATTGCTGCAGCTGCTTTAGTAGCTCCACCATCTCCTCGCTGGCTTTTTTTCCTTGGACCCATCAAGAACAATTTTTATGTCGTTCTCATCTTCCAGAGTAGCAACTTCTATAGATTTCATTCGTTGGCTAACAATTGTTTACATATCTGTATGGGACTTGTCCTGTAATGAGATCTTCCTGGTTGCTACCAAGTCGTCTGTTTCCTCCTTCAGCTTCGATGTTTTCATATGAACAGCCAATTCATTCAAAAAATAAGGACCAGAAGCTGAAAATGGCACCAATCGATATCACCAGATGTCTCTTACGAACCTAAAATAAGATGTACTATTATTATTGTTAGTGGTTAAAACAAAGCTATTAGTAACTCTGTTTTTCACTTGTCTTACCATAATAATAAGTGACAATTACGTATATACACAGATATTCAGCATCAGAGTGAATACCAAGCTTAAGCCCCTTGCCATGAACTTAATCTGATAAAGCTATGATCATTGCTATCAGGTTTCCCTATCAAATATATCAAAAACACAACTCAGTTTCGTTCTTAAATTGTCATACTATCTCAATAAAAGCAAACCAAAAGGTTTTTCTTTTAGTTTTGGTGTTTCTATAACCTGAGAATCTTATGTTCACCCCAACAATCATCTATAAACACAGAGAAAACATTAAACAAATATTAGAATAAAGACCAATGAAACAACAACAATACACGCCGATTCAAGTTCTACATATAATCTAAAAAAACATACAGACACCAGACAATACACACCGACTCATGTACCATATTTAATAAAAACAATGAAAACCGAATATAAATACATACCGATTCATCTAGGAGAAAGTTATCCCCATGAACTCATTCTTGATGACATTGTGTGAATCCTAGAAGCGTGTGAGGCGGCCAACAATACTTTAGGAAGTTCTTCCAAGGCGAAGGGACTTGAAGGGGGTTACGGCGCCGGAAGGGATCTGCAAACCTGATGAATTCATTATGTAAATCGTGTTTCTGATGACAATATGGAGAAGAAGAGAAGAAATGAGAGGAAGAGAAGAAAAGGAAAGATCTCACACCTTTATATAAACGAAGATGATAGTAGGAACGGTTACAGTAATAATCAACTTCGAATGTCACCATTGAAGCTCATCGTAGGATCGAGATCGAACCAAATCGATTGTCGGAAAGGGAAACGTCTAGAGTCGGCGTGAGACAAAACCTAACCTTATTGGATTCAAACCAAGAAAGCCCAAGTCAAACCCCAAAGCCCAAATCAGACCGGAAAAAAATCGCATGCTAGCATTGCGCTTCGAACCCGTACACTTGCGGAACAAACTTTTCATCATTCGGAGGCCAAGTCGTCATTCTTCTATAACATTCAGCGTTGCAAATTTGTATCTTTCTTTTTGCAAAACATGCGTGGCGGGGGCCACTTACATGCTGACGTGGATACCTTGGAAAGCCTTGAAAATATACTATTATATATAATATTCTCTCAAATATGATGCGTTAAAGGAAAAAACATGAAGGTTCAACATCGTATCAAAGGATGAGAGAGTGCCACTTGTCGCTTTCTCATTGAAAGATAGCAGCTTTCACACTGAGTTCGAGATCTCCGACATGCTTCGCAGGTAAAAATTCCAAATACTCTTTGTTATCTAGAAGGTTTCATATTCTGTTACTGAAACATGCATTTTTTAAATAAGTATCTAGACCTTTATGATATTAACAAGATTATATTACGATGAAAACGTAGTTAATAGAAATAGTCTGTAATGTAGGTACGGACGGATTTTGCCTGCATATATGATGCCTCCAAACGCACAACACATAACTGTTCTTCGAGTGGTCATCAGAGAAGATTTCTCGAGGACACTCGCTGAGAGACTTGTACGTGATCGATATTGAGAAAGTGATGCATGAGCTCGATAAGCTTCCTTCGCGAGTCATCCACAAGATTTCGCTAGGAGAGGAGAAGAGTGAACGCAAACGGTGACAACTTGATGGTGACGGTGAAGAAAAGCGATATGAAGAAGCAGAGAGAGGTCATCAATGGCTGGAAGAAGTTTGTTTCCAACAGGAAGAAGACAAACGGTGTCTGTTAAATTGAATATTTATAAACCTGCTTGGCCTGCTTTATTTAATAATGTGTTTGCATTGATTCAGAGATTTCTTCCTTTGTTGTTGTTGGACAAAGCTTGTGATATCTTATGATATTATTGCATTATTATGAAAAAGTTTGTGTTTTTTGTTACTTGTTCATCAACTATTGCATGTAAGGTTAATAAACCTAGTAACTTAATTTATCTTTTTATCCCGTAAGCTCGTAAGATACCATATGATCATTTGGTAATACCTTTTTATTTTGATAAAGATTTAGTACAATTTAATTTATAAAACAAAATAAGTAAACACTAAATTTATTAATTTGTAGATGGAAAATAAGAAGAAAACAAATCAAAGTAAATTGAAAGTCCAAACACGTATTCTCAAAGAAAAAAAAAACAAAAGCCCCCTAGGAAATCAACATTTGAATAATTCTAATAAATGCCTAAAATAGCCGGTGAAGGAGCATGTAAAGGAGAATGTAAAGGAGCATGTGAAGGAGTATGTGAAGGAGCATGTGATGGAGCATGTGATGGAGCTGGTGAAGAAGTATGTAAAGGAGCATGTACTGGAGCTGGTGAAGGAGTATGTAAAGGAGCCGGTGAAGGAGTCAGTAAAGGATCAGGTAAAGTAGATCCTAAAACAGTGGAGCAGTGTAGCTTGACATAGCCGGTCAAGATGGGGCTACGGAAAGATCCAAAGACAGTCTTCTCACAATCTGTATTCATCTTGTTGATTGCATCGCAACATTCCGATCCAATAACGACTTCTCTGGTGAAGAAATTCATAGCGATATCATCAAAACATGTTGTAGAATCAAAGAATGAAAGATATGGAAGTATTAAGAACACAAGAACTCGAATATAAAAGTACCAACTCTTCTTTTATTAGCTTTAGAAAACTCACTCAAAAACTAAAGCACAAACTCAAAACTCTCTTAATCTCTAATGCAACACATTGGCTTCTTTATATAGGGATTAAACAATTCCTAATCCTAGTAGGTATTATGTAAAGATAACTCCTAAACATATTATGATTCCTATCTCCATAACTCGGTAGGATTAGCTTCTTTTCTTTAATCTTCAAGTTTCCTTTTTCAAGCTTAAGTCAACAATCTCCCCCTTAAGCTTGAACTCCTTTTCTGTCAAATCTTCAATGCCAATAAGCTCCCTCATCTCTGTGAACTTGACCCTTCCTAATGCTTTAGTCAATATGTCAGCCCTTTGTAGATTGCTCGGTACATGCTCCACATCTATCAATCCATTCTCAACACATTCTCTTATGAAGTGATATCTTGAGTGTATGTGTTTGCTTCTTCCATGGAACACCGGGTTCCTTGTTAAAGCTATTGCAGATTGATTATCGATCTTGATCACCACCTTCTCTATTGGTTGCTCTGTTACTTCACTCAACAAGTCCTGTAACCAAATGCCCTGTTTCGCAGCTTCAGTACCAACCAGAAATTCAGCTTCACATGAAGATAACGCAACTGTCTCTTGTTTACCGGAATACCATGTGATCAAGCTCTCTCCAAGATAGAAAATGTGACCAGCAGTGCTTCTCCCATCGTCCAAATCCGCATTGTGGCTACTGTTGCTAAACCCAACTATCCTTGGAACTTTCGGTGCCGATATTTGAAATACCAAACCAAGTCTTGTTGAACCTTGAATATACCTCAGACAATGCTTCATTGCAGCACCATGAGACGTCTTTGGACTATGCATGTAACGATTAAGAACTCCTACAGTGTATGACAAGTCTGGTCTGTAGGAGATACCTCAAACATCCAACATTTCGTCGGTAGTGTGTTGCATCAATGTCTGCCTCATGGATAGAATTTGAAAGCTTCAGACCCGGTTCCATTGGTGTATACATATTGTTGGAGTTCTTCATACCACTTTCTTCTAATATATTCACCGCATATCTTTCTTGTCTCAATGATATGAAACCTTCTTCTTGGTGTACTTCTATTCCAAGGTAGTAACTTAGTCTCCCAAGATCACTCATATCAAACTTGGATGCCATCTCCTTCTTAAACTTCTCAATCACACTCAGGCTTCCTCCGGTCACAAAGAGATCATCTACATACACAGCGACTACCAAGATGTCTCTTTCAACTGCTTTTCTATAAACAGACGGTTCTTTTGAGCATGTTCTGAATCCTAGATCAAGTAGTATGTGGTTGAGTATGTTCCATGCTCTTGGTGTCTGTCCCAGACCATACATAGCTTTGTGAAGTCTATACACGTTCCTTTCACTTCCTTTTACTTCAAATCCTTCAGGTTGACTCACATAGAATGTTTCTTTTAATTCTCCATGTAAGAACGCAGTCTTGACGTCAAGATGATGAACTTCCCAACCATTTGTTGCTGCAATGCTGATAAGGAGTCTAATAGTTTCAAGTCGAGCTACTGGAGCAAAGACCTCTTCGAAGTCAGTCCCATATTGTTGCACATATCCCTTTGCCACCAAACGTGCTTTGTATTTGTTTATGGATCCATCAGCATTTCGTTTGATCTTAAAGATCCATCTCAGACCAATGGGTTTGACACCTATAGGTAAGTCAACTAAGCTCCATACCTCGTTTCTTTCTATGGAAGTGATCTCATCTACACACGCATCTATCCATTCCTTCAACTCACTTGCCTCTGCAAATGTTCTTGGCTCATTATTTAGACTTAACAGAAGAAGCTCTCCTTCTTCTTCAGCAAGCATGACGTAATCATCAAAATACTTTGGCTTACTCGTTTGCCTTTCACTTCTCTTCAGTATCACCGGTTCCTCTTGATCTTCGCACTCAGTTTCACATGCTTCTGACTGTTCCTGTTTTACATCTTGTATATCTTCCACTGTATCATCGGTAGCTGGTACTTCTTTGCTTTGAACCTCTTCTCCAGGGATCTCAAGATGACCAAAATCTCCAAAAATAACCTCAAAATCTCCTGATGCTTCTTGTTCTGTAGTGTGTCTTCTCCAGTTCCAACCTTTTGTTTCATCGAACACAACATCTCGATTCACTACAATTCTCCTTGTCTCAGGGTCAAGTAGTCTGTAGGCTTTTGATCCCGGTTCTGTTCCCAAGTGAACAAGCATTCTTGATCTATCATCCAACTTTCTCAGATGCACCTTGTCTATCTTTGTATAACCAATACATCCAAATATCCTTAAGTGACTTATGTTAGGTTTTCTATCCTTGTAAGCTTCATATGGCGTCTGGTCCTTAAGTGAACTTGTGGCTACTCGATTGATCAAGTACGTTGCATGACGTACAGCTTCCCCCCACAAGTAATTTGGCATGTGCATATGCTTCAAAAGACTTCTAGACATCTCCATCAACGTTATGTTCCTTCTCTCCACTACTCCATTCTGTTGTGGACTATATGGTGCAGTCAAGTGTTTTTTTAATACCTGTCTCCTCGCAATATGAGTTAAACTCTTGAGACACAAACTCACCACCTCTGTCTGTTCTGAAGGTTGTTATAGATTCTCCGGTTTCTGCTTCAACTACTTCTTTTAGCTTCTTAAACTTGAGAAAAGCTTCACTCTTCTCCTTTAACAGACTTGTCCACATGTATCGTGAGTAGTCATCCACAATTACGAATATGGCTCCTACTCATTGGTTTAAATGGAATTGATTACAAAACAGTGACGTTCATGGTGTTTAGTGAGGAGGAGACGGCTGAAGGAAAATTCATGTGTAATACAGAGGATACTGGAGATATGTGCATTTTCATTGCGAGTAACGAGGCTTTCTGCATCCCGGCTAGGTCTGAAACCTAGCACCATCTATTTTATGGGACGTGGCTTTGGTTCTTATGATCTCACTACTGGAGACACACATCATTAGAAAGCTCCCAACGGTGTTATCACCACCCCTTGCTGGCTTCCTCCAGTCATAATATTACTGCTGCTTTTATTTTCTCTTAACCGGTTTGGACTGCTAAGATCTACACCATTCTTCTTCTTTTTCTTTTATCATGATTCAGTTCTATTTTTAAGTTTAACCAAATGTTTGAATCTAGGACGCTTAATCCTCGTATAGTTATTATTGTGTAGAAATTAAACACTTTATTCACTTTACAAAAATAAATTAACTAAGTGAATAAAATAGCCAAGTGTCAACGCAATTGCAGAAGGAGCTCCGGTCTCGTGGTCGTTTTTCTTCTTTTTAAAACAACTCGGTTTCCAAGTTGAATGGTTCATGACGCAAACTTTCGGAATCTTTTAAAGATTTTTTTGATAATACATATATGACTAGTCTTTGTAAACATTCTCAGTATGTAAAAAAGAGAGTTCCGAACAGATTATACATGTGGCCGGTCCCGAAATTTTGGAGGTTTATAGCCATTTTTATATAAAAGAAAATTCTGGGGTTTAAAATTTTTTTTAAGAACCTATACTCAAGTAATTTTCTTCAAAATATTTAGGGGTCTGTAGCGAATGTTTCACTTACCATGTCCCAGGCCGGTCATGACACCCGAGATGTTTATCAAGTGATATAATAGTTTAAAGTAAATTAAAATTTTGTGAAAAGAATGTGTTGCTAAGAAAGGACAAGAAAAGTTTCAGCATTTGTTATGTTAAACCATTGTAAATCGGATATATAGGAATGTAAAATTATGAACATAATTAATAGAGCACTTTTTTCCAATTTTCTAATATATTTTGAAAAGTTTAAGATCTGCGTTTTATGTTAAGATGATGCTTTTGTAAATTTAATTGATAATTTAACTCTTCTTTTCATGAATTTATTCAGTAAAGGGTTGAATGAGGATGATGTAACCTAAAACTTGTATTCTATAACAGCGTGTTTTTAAAATAAATCACAGACTGTGTGTTCACCATTTGTTGCTTATTTATTTCTTTAAGTTGATTGTTTGTGTATCTAAACGTTCTGAGTTATGGTTCATATCAAAGTTTGTATTATCTCTGTAGCCTTTTCTATTGTGAGTTTTCAGTATAATACAAGTGGAATATCACAATAAAAAAAGAAGAAAACAAAGCAATAATAATTTTTGTTACACTCCGGATTTGCCATATCTCCTCGACTATATTTGAGAAGTGATTTTAAGTGATTTTGTAACATGTCATCTTTACAATCATTCTCGCTGAAAAATATGATATGGTACTTAAAAAAAAAATGACATGACATCATCTTTAACTGTGAGATGTAAAATCTATATAAAAATTTAAACTTTTTTGCATGAATTTTAAATATGGTAATAAAAGTAACTTATATATCATCAATAATATAACTTTTCCATATAAATATTTATTTATGGTAAACTATTACATATTTTAGTATTTCATATATCATAATTAAAATAATAATATATATGTATCTCACATTAATAAAAATAAACTAAATAAAGTAACACTAATCCACAAACAAATTGATAGTTAAATATTTAAACATTATTTAAATTTATCTATTCATATTCAACATTTAAATTAACAAAAAAAAATTCAGTTTAACTAAAACAAACAAAGTCTCAAATTTATTAGAATTTTGACTTCATTACTCTTTTTGGGAATGATAAAAATGACTTTCCTATTAGTATATATGTAATAGGCAAAAAAATAGAAATAATGTATTTTTCTCTTCATAATATTTTAATAAAAGTAACTAACTTGATTAAAAAGAAAAATGGGTATTAATCGGAAATAACTTTTTATTTTCTAGAGAGAAGTAACCCTAAGAATTAAAAACCCTAATTAATTTCTAGACGGAAACAATGACGATGATCATTGATCTTTCATTGAATTTGGTAGAGGATATAGTCTTTAAGGTCCCAATAACTTCTCTAAAAGCAGTAAAATCCACTTGCAATTGATGGAACACTCTATCTGAAAATGAGAGGTTTAGAAAGAAATACTGTAGACAATCAGCCAAAGAATTTTCGATGTTCGTGGCTTTTGGTGGTTATTGGTCTGAAAGAAGATTCAGTCTCCACGGAATCCATAACATCAAAGACTTGCCATGTATGAAGGAGATAGGAAAACTAAAGAGTCCTGATCGGAAGATATATATATATACATAGTCATCAAACAAAATAATATAATTCAAACTATTTTAAATAAAATCTAATTTTATATTTATTAAAATTTAAATAAAATAAAATTAAAAAAGTTATACCAAATCAAAAGAAATAAGATTACAATATACGTTTATGATTTTTATAATTATTAAAAGTTAAAATATAAATTAATAATTTTGAAATATAAATCAAAATTTTCTTTTGAAATTATTATTTCTGTGCATGCCGCATGAAAACACCTAGTTTGTTAGTATTTGAGTTCATAAGTTGTATTCTGAAGTTGTTTCTATATGTGTTAGACTTAGCAGACTATCTTGGTTCCATGGAAATTCTATGAATGTAAGTTATGCCCATCATATCTCTCTATTATATTAAAACATAAATCATGATTCATTTCTTGCGTGATTTTTTAATTTGCACTATCATTAAAATGTTTATAAAAAAATTATATAACATCATTATAATATCTTTTCATATCTTTAATTTTTATTTGAAATATAAATAAATATGTTTTAAAAAATCTAACAAAATCTTTTAAAAATCCTTTAGAATTTTTTCAAGATATGTTTTCGAAAATTAGTTGATTAAAATTGTAATTATCATACAATATAACTAGTTTTAATTCATTTTTAGTTATAAAGAAAATATGTAAAATACTTTTAACACTATCCAAATTTTTTATGTATTATGCAGGTCCAACTTAATTTAATTTTTCCATATATTTCAAATTTAAAAATTAAAAAAAAATATAAATTAGTAATGTTACATAAGAATGTTTTTTTTTTTAAAATGGTTAGAAAAGTATAACTTTTATAAATTTTATAGTAATAATATTATAAGCCACATAAACATTATTATAAAATTAGATAGTATACAACATCAAATTATATTGGTTTATTGATAAATTTTACTATATAATTTAAAATATTTTAGCATTAAAATATCTGCACGGTCGTGCGGGTGAAGATCTAGTGTGAATTAAAATCTATGTTTGTATTTGAAGTTTGAGCCAATAGTTGTCTGCTCCATAAGTTTTTAATAGGTTTGGAGCCTAAAAATTTGTAGTGTGTCCAAAAGCTCCCTGAACATAATTGAGTTATCATTTCTCTCATTTGCAGGGATCAATTCCTTCTGTCATGTTTTTGAAAATTACTGTGAACGTTAGTTTTAATTCGCTAGAAGTGTGTTTGACCTAATTCCATTAACTTCTTAGCAATCATGAATAGACAGGATCCCCTGTTGTGGGGTGGGGATGGGTGGGTGGGTTATGTTCTAGATCTGGACTGCACCTGAAGGTGGAAACTTGGAAGTGACATACACTTAAATGTTATCCTCTCAATGGGTTATTAAAGGTATATTTATATAATGTAACTAATGAGCTTCACCGGCTAATTGGACATACCCATACATGGTGCTACATCCCTCTTGCGTGCATGATGAGAAGGCAAGTCGGTACTGGCTATGCTCCTGCTATGAAAACGGATAAATCATTCAGTACCCAACTGGTTGGGAGGTAAAGAATCTGCCAATCTGATAAAAAAAAAGAATTAACAAGAGTTAGTAATCAAGCTAGTAACTTAATGTACAAAGTTAGGACATCAATGTCTAATTCATGTTCGCGTACTCGTTGTTCGCTCATTTATATTCATTGCTATCGAAAACATGGTCATATTAATTTCTTTTATTAAACCATTTGTTATGCTCATTAGGCTGCTTTGGAGACTGCTGTTCAAGATTTAAAATAATTGAAATCAAGATTTAAAAGTATAAATTTATATATAAAATCTAAAAAATTTAAAATGTCATAACTAAAAACAAGTATCAACATATGATGCCATCATGCCAACCTTGTTTTCTGGCTTCACATCCATTTGTTTCAGGATTACAAGTCAGATTCTAGACTTATCGACCAATTGATCACTTCTTTGGTTGATCCGATTTGAACTTCCATCAACCATCTGGACGACCCCATTCTGGGCCGTATCATGACGAAAATTTCCAACAAATAATTTTAATTATAAAAAAAAGTTAACAAATGCTAAAGTAATTTACAAAACATAAATAGTAAAACAGTAAAATTTCAAGAAAATAGTTATAAACTGAAACAAACATATATTATAAAGTATCATTTGTTTTTAAATAATATATATTAATTATTATTTGTAACATTATTAAAACTGTTAATATATTAATTTAAATATATTTTTTATTAATTTTATTACATTACAGTATACTTTTAGTTGATTTAGTTTGGAGGTGGATTAATTTATTATCATGAGAAACTTAATTATTGTAATAGTATTAAATTTTTACTCTTGGGAATAAAGAAAAACAAATGTTAATTTAGATTTTCTTCAACTATATTCAAGTGAAATAGAAAAAAAAAGAAACATAAATCATTACATTTTTCTTAACTTTTTTATTTCATATTTTTATGTTCTCTAACAAACAAAAAAATGTTAGTGGTCCTTTTAACTCAGAGCAACAAAATTTAATAAAACTTAAAATACAATTTTAGAATAAAAACAATTGTATTTTTATTCATTTTAACTTAAATTGCATTTGTTATAAATATATTTTAATATAAATAGTTTTAGTGTAAATTCACCTGTCCGTATGGCAGGCCTACAACTAGTATTTAATATAGTTAGGGTAAAAATTTGACTTAGTTAAGAATGTGTGTTATTCTACGCTAGCGTCGAAAAATGGGCTTAATTGTGACATCCTTTTGTCAGATTAGTATGTGGTTAGTTTTCTAATTTCTGCTTCCACAATTGACATTCCATAGATTCACCATATAAATTATGCATTTTTTTTATCAAAATGTTCTTTTTGGATTTTTTTGTTTTGGTGGTAGTTGGTAAAATACTCTATTTTTGTTCTCAAATTTAAAAATGCATTCACTTTTTTTTTTCTTTTAAAAACTACACTTATCATATATGTAACAAGACATGTTGACCAGGGTTAAGTTAAATATTATATATTAATGATTTAAATTTACTATATAATATTTGATAATATTAATTGATGAGGCCATCCAAGTAGAGGTTCCCATAATCAGACGTGGCCCAACGACCCGGAGTGGAACCAGGGTACTTCGAGAAGGGTTCTCCAAAGCTGTCCAGCAGATCCTCGATCAAGACGGACAAACCGGCCAGACGCAACTGTTGATTGAAGACATGGTCCAACTGAAGATCCAAGACCAGACAAGCCCAACGGAGGTTCAAGAATCAGCCGGTCCAATCCAATTCCGACCACTCAGCCAGAACC
>JABAYD010013621.1:0-10837 GCA_014822095.1 Diplotaxis tenuifolia
ATCAACCACAAAATCCCAACGACAATCTTTCAACAAGCATTCTACATACACTACATGTAACTGACGAATCATCTGCGAAAATTCAAATAAAACACATTAGTAAACATAAAGAAAATGAAAGTTTACTAAACATTGACGTAGACGACATACCATTAAGTCTGGACGACTTACCCGTAAGTCATCCAAAGAGTTCATTTTTGCAATTTAAATTTAAATAGGACGACATACTTCTAAGTCGACTTATAAATAAGTCGTCAAGGAAAAATGGGCTAGTTTTGCATTTGACCGAATTGTGTCTGATATTTGACTTTTCTTGGACGACTAACCATTAAGTCGTTTCTGGGAAAGTTAAAATTTCAATATTTTATTAAATGTAGACGACTTACGGCTCAGTCGTCTTAGGTTAGTTTGTATTTGAAAAATAAAACTTTAATTTTAACTTTTCCCAGACGACTTAATTGAAAGTCGTCTAGCCAGACGACTTATTCGAAAGTCGTCAGGGATAAGCAAGATTTGACGAGAAAACTCGGAAAAAAATCTGGAAAACTTTGCTTATCCCGTATGACTTTCAAATAAGTCGTCTCTGATTGGACGACTTCAATTAAATCGTCTGGAAAAAGTTAAAATTTAAGTTTTATTTTTTTTTTCAATTACAAAACTAACCTAAGACGAATTAGCCGTAAGTCGTATAGATTTAATAAAATATTGAAATTTTAACCTTCTCAGAGACGGCGTAATGGTAAGTCGTCCAGAAAAAGTCAAAAATCTGACACAATTCGCTCAAATGCAAAATTAGCCCGTTTTTCCTAGACGACTTATATTTTTTTTTTAACATACAAAGTAAGACTACTTAGAGAAAGTCGTCCATTTGACCATAATAGTTATCTGTAAGTCTTTTACATCCAGATGACTTACGGGTAAGTCTTCTACGCGAACAGATCTAGGAAAAAATTCAAATTCATACCTTAAACTAGGTGAAATGACTTTCTTAGCTCACAGAGTCTTCTCCAACCACCCAGAACCTCAAACGAAAGTAACTTACCAAGAATTGTATGCTTAAATGGTTCTGTCAACCATAAAATATTTTGAATCAAAAGCTTGAGGTTTTTGGATGATTATGGAGAAAAATTGAAAGAGATGTTGTTTTTAGTTAATAACAATTGACAAAGAGAGAGTGTAGAGAGATTTTACGTGCAGTGAAAGCTCCAAACGGGTTGTACAATGTTGTTGAGGTATTCATGACAATGATAATCTTGTAAATACTTGAAGATGATGAGGTTGAGAAAGTAAAAAGCCATTTCGAAAAAAAAAATTAATGGTATTTTCATAAATAAAATGAAGATGTGTGGTGAACAGGACAAAAAAATGAGTCACAAGAAGATGTTAGTTTTGTATTTGACTTGGAGTTTTGAGTCACTTTTGCAAAAAGCCCCGCTTATATGGTGCTTATACAACAGAGGATAATAAAGAAAATCAAACTAACAATGTTGTTGGTTTGTGTCTGATAGTGGATGCTTTTCTGTGGTTATCAAGATAAACAGAGGTGTGTCTTATACTTTTTTCCATGTTACTTGCGATATCAACTGATTTTTAAAAGTAAGGAAGTGAATTATCTCAATGAACATGTGCACAATCTTGAATCCAAAAGGGCTGAATAAAAAAAATTGGAAGAAGTTAAATATTGAGAGATGAGTTCTGTATGTTTAAATCCTAGTATTTGTTGTTGTTGCAAGAACTCGAGAGCAAGGAGACAGAGCTACAATATTCATCTCTTTCTATAGATAAACTAGAGAACCTTTTTTTTGGACAACACTGGAGGATCATCTAGTCCTTAACATCATAGTCCTTGTGTGAAATAGAAATTATGAAGCTTGATATAGCAGCGTTAGAGCAAGCACTCACTGATGCAATGAAAATCCAAGAAGAAAGCATCCAAGAGAGAGATCACTTGAAAGATAATCGAAGAGGTTCAGTTTCAGTCTCCAGAGGCACAAGAGAAGGCCAAGTCCTTTTAGCTTTTAAAGTACATGATGTGCTTGGAACATAGAAACAAAGTGGGACACAATGTACATTTTGCTCAGCTTTGCGAATGTGTATGACTATTCTTTGTTTGTTTTGATAAAGAGAAAATATTTTTTTATGAAACTCTTATTCGGCTCATCTTCATGGGTGTGTGTGTATATTATTTCTTCTTTTGCGTGTGTACAAAACAAGTTGCTTTAACGGACTTAGTCGGGGACTTAAACTTAAAATATAGCAATTGTATGATTGTCGGAAAAATGAGATTTCCAAACAAGAATAAATTAGTAGATGCCTTCTGTTTTACGCAAACCACAGTAGTTACCTTATGTTTTACACAAACCACAATAAATATAAGCGTAAATATGTATGTTAGTTTGCTCTCATTAGGTCTAGATGACATCCTTGATCTCTCAGCATATTGTTTAATGCAGAGAGAATATGATAACCTCTCTTTATGTGACTGGTTTCTTTTGTTTACGTTACAAGTATAGATGTTAATTGCTTCGTTTAAGCATAGATGTGCATATTATGTTAGATAGAAAATAGAAAAGAAGAATTACGAAAAATAATTAAAGAAAATGTTTTGGAAGAACTAGAAAAACAAGAAGAAGACTCACGATGGTAAAGGAAGAACATACTCGTCCAATGCAAAAAAATATTTAAAAAAAAAGAAATATAAAAATTTAAAAGATTTAGAGAATATTAACTAACATTTTTTTTCTTAGATTTTCGGATGTTTGTTCACATGGTGGCAGAACATACATTCTACCAAATTTATCCAATAGTTGAAGCAGCAGAGATACACTATTACTACAGACTCAAGATAAAAGATATAATTTAAGAATGTATGTTATGCCATAGTAGATGCATGATTATTTCCTAAGTGTTTATGTTTTACTAAAACTTTAGAACAGAGACGGAAAAGCGGATTTCTTATTCTGATTTTGTCGATGTAAATGTTTTTTGTGGATTAGGCCTTCTATGCTCTTTAGATCAATGTGTTGTTAGTAGATTACAAACTCTAAACTACCGTAGATGGCCGATCTGATTTACTAACACATTTATCCTATTTTTGAACTTAATATATTAAACATTCTTTGAATCCAAAATTTGTTTTCATATATGCACATGCTTATCTACTTCATGTTTTATATATAAAGTTTTTAATTTTTCGCCTTGTAAATTTATCGATATGAATTTTTATATACAAATGGTAGTTAAAGTCCAAAAGTGACAAAATTTGATTTTGTTCTAAGGGGACAATACTTAAATTTTTTGTCCCTTATGGTCAAATTTCCAAAATTATATAATCCGGAATTTTAAGAAGAAAACAAAAACGAAATATAGGATTTTTATCACAATTTTAAGAAGAAAACATAAACTAAATATTTTAATATGAACAAATAAATACAAAATAATCAAAAAATATTAAATATAATCTAAATAATCTAAAGTCACGACTTAGCTCATGTGTGATTTTTTAGTTTGGACCAACCTTTAGAAAATTATTTAAATTATATTGTATATAACATATGAATTCTTTGAATTGTTTTAGAACAAAAAATCAAATAGATTTTCCTATATTTTCTCTGAAATTATATCTGAATAAAATCTTTTCATATCTTTTTACTTACAAGTAAATATATATTTCATTTTTCATTAAAATTAACCTTTAAATAAATGTATATTTAATTTTTAATTATTTTCTTAAAAACATATTTAGTTAATTTTGTGACTATTTAAAAATTAAACTTAGATTTCATTTTAACTAAAATATTTTTTTTAAATATCTAATTAATTTTGTGATTATAACTAAAATCATGTACCTTTATGTGTAAAATTTTTGAAACTAATTGAATATAATTATTTTCAATTAATTTTTTTTGTTTTTAACCAATAATATTTTCAATTTATAATTTTGTATCACATGATTTAAGTATGTCATCACTGAAAAATTAAAACAAATAAATAAAGTTACTGCATGTGAACTATAAAATTATTGTGTTTTAATAATATAGATTAAACAATTAATAATGTAATAAATATTACAATTAGTCATATAAAATAAATATTTATGTATGTAAAAATAAAATAATGACCCGCACAATTTTACGGGTCAATATCTAGTTATACACATTAAATATTCAATCACTAAACACAAAAACCAGGATTGAAACACTTATTTCTACGATCCTAAGGGTTTACAGTTACAACATTACATGGATCTACCGTCTACGTCTCGGGTCAAACAGGAAGTAAGAGACTCTGGTTAGACCTTTAAGCTAGGCCAAGTATTGTTACTTTGGCCAAATAGTCCCATACTATAAAAATATGGATTATCAGTCCGTAACATCCCAAAAATATAGAATACCCTATATACTATGCAGAACTGGTGGAAGCGGGTACAAAGAAGCGGAAGTGTTTGGAAATACAAAATCAATATTCTTACAAATTTTTAGGAAGCTGGGATGTGTTGAAAGTGTTTTAGTATATATATATATATATATATATAATTATTATATTATTAATCTAAATAAATATCGTTTTAGTGTTAATATTTTAATATATAAATGTAAAATGAAACTTGAAATTTAAGTTAATGTTATGCAAGTGAAACGCACCGTTTTTAATCTGGCAAAAAAATTAGGCGATTATTTTGGCGATTGGAAACTCGACTTAGACGGAGGCTACGAAGATGGATTCGGCGACGTTGCTGGATTTATCGGGTGATCTTGAAGGGGTAAAGATGTCTGAGAGGATCGGAGAAAAGGATGTTACAGATCGGATCGGAGATTTGAAAAAGGAGGAACAAAGTTGGGTCTCCGTGGCTCAAGATAAGAAGCGATTGAAGAAGTATGATGTTGAGATATTGAACAAGGATGGTTAGCAGGTGGTAGAGATTCCAGATGAGATCTTAACAAATTCAACACCGTTGTTGGAAGACTTTGTGGTAAATAATTTTCTGGATTGTGCGCCTCATGTAGCTAAAGTTCATAAAGTGTTGAATAGGATATGGAAATATGGGGATGAAGATGCGAAGGTGGAGATGAGGTCAATGATATGACAATGAGCTTTAAAGTTCCAAATCCAAAGGTTCGTGAGAAAATTTTGCGACGAGGCATGTGGAACATAGTGGGTGTTCCGATGATTGTTACTAAGTGGCCTCCGACGAGTGAAGATGAAGAGAAAGAGAATTAAGCTATTCCAATGTAGGTGCATTTGGAGAAAGTTTCATTGCATATGTTCTCTTTGGAGTTTCTTAGTTTCATTACTAGTTCTATGGGAGTTTCAGGAAGTTGCATCTAGAAACTCTATCTTGCACAAATCTTGAAGTGAAAGTTTTTGTGAAAGTATATGTTTCCAAAATTCTTCCTAAGAAGATCACTTTCCACAAGGGAGGTAAGGAGTTTACTGTGAACTACTACTATCCTTTGCTACCATCTCGTTGCAAGTGATAAATGGGGACATACTGTAAAAGTATGTGGTATGAAAAGTAAGGGGAAGAAACAAAATTATTCAGAACGAGTAAGTGCAGTGGAGGAATAATTGAAAAAGGATGTTGAGGGGATAAAGAAAGTAAATGGAGATCAACTTAATATGTGTAAAAAAGGGGACTATGGAGAATAAGGAGGGATCAAAAGAGACATCCTAAGAGTTGGATGAGAATACAAAAGAAGAATGGTCTCTTCCTTCATCTGCGAAAACTGGAACAACTCCGACACAGAAGTTGAATGAAGAGATTAAGATTTCAGCTTCTAGATATTCTATACTTGGTGTAGAGGAGAAGGAAGGTGAAATACCAATGGAGGAATCGAGTAAAGTGGATGCAGAAGTGTATGATGAGATTGATCAGTCAGAAACATTAGAGAATGATTTATTGGAAGATAGTATTATGGATCAACAAGAGAAAGAGAAGAGTAGAGCAGTGATGAGAAAGGGGTTGAAAAGAGGCCAGAAGACTAAAGCTGAGGGGATTAATCCTATGAGTACAAGGTCTTCTCGACATCAAAATTAATATGGCTAGTTTCTTCTGTAATGTACGCGGATTCAAAAAATCATTGAAGATTCCGTTGTAAAAAAGTGGGTCAGTAATAATGAGATGAAGTTTGGTTGTATTATTGAAACTAGGGTGAAGGAGAATAAGTCTACTGGAGTGTTAAAGAAGGTGTTTAGCAATTGGTCTTCGATGACTAACTATGAGCATAGTCAAGGAGGTCGTATCTGTTAGTGTGGAGGAAGTCGGTGCGTATGACTCCAGTTTATAAAACGGATCAGATGATAACTTGTTATGTTGGTTTGAAGGGGGAAAATGAGTTCTTTTGCACGTTTTTATATGTAAGTAATATGATGGATGATAGGAAAATATTGTGGGGGGGGATTTGTGTTATCATAAAAACCCCATGATGTTTCACAATAAGGCTTAGATGGTAACGGGTGATTTTAACGAGATACTGGATGCAGAGGAAAATTCAGTTTTTGAAAGTTCAGGGAGGATACCAAGAGGAATGCGAGACTTTCAAAGAGCTGTATTGCATTGTAACCTCACAGATATGGGGTATCAGGGTCTTGTGTTTTACATGGTGCAATAAAAGAGATGAAGGCATTATCTGCAAGAAGCTTGACAGGGTTCACATCAATGATGTAGCTTTGCATCGTTTCTCTAATGTTTTTTCAATTTTTGAACCAGGAGGTTGTTCTGATCACCTTCGGTGTAAAATTCAAGTTATCCCTCCTAGTGAAGAATTGAAGAAACCATTCAAAATATTAATGTCATTGGAGGTTTGCCTGAGTTTCTTCCGATGCTTACTGAATTCTGGAACTCTCCTCCGAAGTTGTTTCATTCTACTTCTAGATTGTTTAGATTCTCAAAGAAGTTGAAGAATTTAAAGCCTCTTATTAGAGATATGGGAAGACGCAGGATTGGGAGTCTTAAAAAAGAGCTTTGGAGGCTTATAAAGTGTGATGTGAGAAGCAAGAAGAAACGGTTTTAAATCCTACGGTTCTTCCTGTTCAGGAAGAAGCAGATGCTTATGGAAAATGGCTTTACATTGCGACTTTGGAGGAGGATTTCCTTAAGCAAAGAGCTAAGCTTCACTGGCTGGAAGTAGGGGATCTGAACAACAAGACTTTCTATAATGCTATTAAAGCTCGTCAAGCTCAAAATGCAATTAGAGAAATAAGGTGTCTCAATGGTGTTTCTGCTATATCTCAAGATGATGTAAAGAAGGAAGCAGAGAGGTTCTTCTCGGAGTTCTTGAATCTGACTCCTGAAATTATGTTGGTGCTATGAAGGAGAAGTTAGAAGATCTTAATAACTTTAGATGTACTGATGAGGATCGTAGAATGTTAGAGGCTGAAGTCACGGAGGAGGAGATCCATAAAGTGGTGTTTAAGATGCCTTCTAATAAGTCACCGGGTCCATATGGGTTTCCCTGTGAATTCTTTAAAACTTCTTGGTCTGTGCTAGGACATGACTTCATTGTAGCAGTCCTGTCGGTTTTTCAAATTTGGGTTTCTTCCTAAGGGGGTTAACTCCAGGATTTTGGCCTTAATCCCAAAGAAGGCTGATTCAAGGGAGATGAGAGATTACAGCCTAATAGCCTGCTGCAATTTTCTATATAAATTTATATAAAAAATCTAGCAAATAGATTGAAGTTTATACTGTCACGTATAGTAACTGAGAACCAGTCTGCTTTTATTAAGGGGAGGTTGCTAATGGAGAATATTCTTCTTGCATCAGAGTTGGTTAAGGACTATCACAATGATTCTGTCTCGCCAAGATGTCTCATGAAAGTTGATATTTCAAAAGCATTTGATTCGGTCCAATGGAGTTTTGTGCTTGAGAGCTTAGTGGCTTTGGGAGTTCCAAGGAAATTTGTTCACTGGATTCGGTTATGTATCACTACTTTGTCCTTTTCAGTGCAAGTTAATGGAGAACTGGCTGGTTACTTCCAGAGTAAGAGAGGGTTGAGACAAGGCTGTTCTCTCTCCCTACTTATTTGTGATCTGTATGAATGTGCTCTCACATAATATTGGCAAAGCTGCAAGAGATAATAAGTTTAATCTTCTTCATCCAAGGTGCAAATCTCTTTCTCTTACCCAACTTTGTTTCGCAGATGATCTAATGATTTTTGTGGAGGGTACTAAGGAATCCATAGAAGGAGCTATATCGGTATTTGATGGCGGGTATATTGTCGGGTCTAACTATCAGTCTTAAGAAGTCCACAATCTATATGGCGGGTATATCTTAAGGAAGTCAGTTTTATTTTTGGACTGAAGATTATTTGGAGAATGATTTTAGGAGAATCGCTTTGGGGGAGATGGATTAAAGATAACTTATTGAAGGGTAAAACGCTTATGGCAAGTGAAAGTTACTACTCAAACTGGTTCTTGGATGTGGAGAAAGATGCTTAAGTTGAGGGATGTCGCATAGACCTTTATTAGAAAAGAAGTGGGGGGAATGGAAGGCATATCTCTTACTGGTATGATAATTGGTCGGTAAAAGGTGTATTGATGGATCAGTTGGTTGAGAGAGGGATCATTAACATGGTATTAGCAGGGAGGCTACTCTGTATGATGCAATTTCTAGTTGTAGACGCAGAAGAAGGCATCGAACTAGGGAGTTGACTGATATTGATACTGAATTGGTGAAGATTAAAGAGAATATGAGAAGTAATATCGAGGATATTGTTCTGTGGAGAAGAAATTCTGGTTTCAAAGCTATTTTCTCAACTCAGGAAACGTGGAGGATTATTAGAGAGGCTAGTCCAATTTGTAATTGGGTGAAAGGTATCTGGTTCTTTCAATCTACTCCTAAATATGCATTTATAAGTTGGCTTGCAATGTTGGATAAATTATCTACTATGCATAGAGTGTCAAGGTGGAATAGTGGTGTGGACACGATGTGTGTGTTGTGTAAGGGAACTGGAGAAACAAGAAATCACTTGTTTTGTGAATGCCTTTACCCTAGTCAGGTTTGGGCACATCTTACGAAAGGGATTTTGAGAAGGTTATACACAAAAGACTTGTCTGAGATTGTGGGGTTGATTACGAATGGATTGCACGACCAGAACAACCTTTTCTATACCAGATATGTATTGCAAGTCAGCATTTATGCATTGTGGCGAGAGAGGAACAAAATCAGGCATGGGGAAAAGCCTATCCTTGTGAAAAAGGTGATGAAGTTGATTGATAAAGGAGTTTGTAACAAGTTAAGTTTGATGAATTCTCTGGTTCTCCACGAAATCTACTCCTGGACGCTGATGATAACCTTTTGCTACAAGGCGAGATCAGCATTTGTGGACAAAACCATCAGGATTGTATATGGTCGTGAAGAGCCATCGGCAACCAACAACATTACGATCTTTTCGTGGAGGAATCAGATCCCATGTGTGGTGTTAAGGTCAAAAAAGGTAACTCAAAATCAACGTCTACGAGTCTACGATTACTTCGTCTTACATTTTCCAAAAGGATCTCGGATTGGGAAAACAAGGAACGGCCAAACCCGTACGACCAAACAACCAGCTCGCGGATCGGCGAGCTGGCCGAGCACAAGCCAGCTCGCTGATCGGCGAGCTGGATGAGCACAAGGCAGCTTGCCGAACTGGACCGAACGCCCAGCTCGCTGATCGGCGAGCTGGAATGTATGCCCAGCTCGTCGATCGGTGAGCTGGCCAAGCCATCGGGTCCAAGACCAGCGAAATCGAACCACACCTTCCTCATTTCCCAGACACGAGGCTTATATCCTTCGGCTCGATCATACTTTGAAATATGATCGGAACATCTTTTGTTTCGTCTCGAACAGTATTATCGTCGGAACTTTACGACAAAAACAGCGGAAACTTGTTTCCTCGTAAAGGATTCGAGCAAGTAGTATAAAACGGTAACGGTTAAACGAAAAACCAAAGGTTATCAAGCTATACGACTGACTCGAGAGGTTCTTTAAGAATGACATCGTGTTATGGAACGATCTCATCTAAACTCGTAAAAACGGTTAAAATCGCAGAACGGTCCGAAAGGTCCTAAAATGCGGTAAAGGCCCACTTACGACATTAGAAGAAGAATTGCAGCCCGATAACATGGTGAAAATTAATCTATTACTTGAAAGAAGAGATAAATATCAAGTCTGAAGATAAATAGAAGTTTTCCGAAGAAAAATATGGAAGATTGAGATAAATGAAAGTCTGATAGACGCGAATCGGGGCGGATAAGAAAAGACTAAACTGGCTAGAGAGGCAGTATATAAGCACGAGGTCGAGGTCAAGAGGAGGCAGAGCTTTTTAGACCTAGATAAACTGTTGTTAGCTTAAGCGAATTTAGGACTTAGGTGGCTAGACTAGGAATTTGGATTCTTAGAACGTTTGGTTATCTAAGCTCCGCGATTCTCTTTGTAACAATTTTCAATCTCTTTGTAACAGTTTTCAATCTCTTTATCATTAATAGCATTTGCGCACTTCTCCATCCATATCTTGTTTGCTTCTTTTCGTTTTAATGTGTTTCCGCAGAGATCTGGGGACCTTCAGGAGAAGTAAGCTTTTCCCAACTTTCCATATTTTACGGAAATTGACGGTGTGAATTTCGGTTCCCATAGTTTGACGCTAGAAGGAGGGGGGGGGGGTCGGATCACTACAAGGGGAGGGGGCAAAGATAGCATAAGAAGATAGCGTTCTAGGCCGAAATGCAATCTTTGACACAACGCTTACATTACGATAGCGTTTTTTAATGGAGACGCGATGATATATTTTTCGGACCCTAATTTGTGTTACGCTTTTTTAAAGAAGCGTATTTTAGATAGCTTTTGTAATCCTGAAACGCT
>JABAYD010013631.1:0-21458 GCA_014822095.1 Diplotaxis tenuifolia
GAATCCACGGCCACGTAGCTAGCACTTGGAGGTAAACGAGGGAGTGATGAGACAGGGACCAAGGAATAGTTTTTGTCAGGTGAGTTGAAGTTCTGACGAAGAGTATACAAACGGTCATCACCATCGTTGTTGTCCGATTTAGATATGGTTACGTAGAGACAATACTCGGTGCGGTTTAAGAGAACACGTCTCGCATAGAGTTCATGCGATGTGATAAGAGATTGAAAATATTTCGAAACGAGAGAGAGTGTTGGATAGTCACGTCTAGGTAAACGAGATACACAATCTATGATGATGTCTTCTGGAAGTGAATCGATTGAAGACATTGTTGTATCAATACGTCTTAATCAAAACTCAAGACCATGCACCCCTAGGCTACAATACATTTTTCTTTTTTGCAAAGGTGTGTGAAGCTTATATATGTAGGTAGGATGTTAAATAGGGTTTAAAAGCTCATCCCATCAATATTTGATCTAAGCTCAGCCCAAATGAATCTTAACCATTTTAGAGCCCACCAAAAATTTGCAAAATATAGGGTGAAACTCTTGTTAACCCTTAAAACCGTTTTATTTTTTTACATGTGAATATATTTCATATCATTTACTATAAATATATATATCGTAATTTTACGGTTTTTAGAAGAAAAACAAGATTTTGTTTTTTTAATAGTTTTGAAAAAAAATCTGATTTGAGATTTGAGATTTGCCGGATAATTATGATGGCGGAAAATTTCAATTAAGGGAAAAACAAAATTTTCGGATTTTAGCAGAAAATCTCAATCAAGGGGGAAATAAAATTTTGTGGTTTTGTGATTTTAAGTGTTGTCTTGGTTTTGTTACTTGTTATTCCTTGAGATTAATGTTTTACAAATAGGCAGAATCTATAAAGAATAAATAATAATAATGTTATTAATGTTTATATATGGATAAGAATATGTTCTAATGTTTTTTTCTGTCAAAATATACTATAATATACATTTCTGTTCCAATTTTTTTTTTTTGAGAAAAGGTTATTTATGTTCCAAATTTAAAGAAATCTAGATAGATTTGTTATTTAATTAGGAGTGGAAATAAATCTCTCATGAAAATCTTGATTTAAAACAACATACATTAGAATTTCTATAAATTAATATTCGATAAATTTTGCTTAGTTTAGTCCATTTTTGTCTGAAACATAGTATATGTAGACAAAAAAAAAACATAGTATATATAGTTATGATACTTTTGATTTTTTTTTGTCAATTATAATTTTGGTTTTAATCATTAACTTTTGTCGAAAATATCACTTAACATTGTTATATGTGTTTCATGTGATTGGGTAGTAGATGCTTGGTTGGCTAAGCAAATGACAACATTATAATAACCAAAAATGGAATATTAGTTATTCAATTTTGTTAGCCGAAAGTGAAACGGTATCCAAGTATGCGTCTCACGATTAAATATTTAACTGTGTCACCAGATCTCTAACCAAAAGATGTGAACAAAACATATGCATCTCATCATCATACGTTTGCTGTCTTTACAGTTCACGATTCACATGTTAATACCATTCTAATAGATCAACTAGTCTAATTTTATATAATGCTGGCATGCATGCATGATGCATATACTACGATATGACTACAATTAATATTAATGGAATAAGAAGAAAGTTTTGCATAGTCTAGTTTTAGTTCACACTATATTATTGTAATTGCTCGAAGCTACCAGAAAAAAAATACTAGCAGTCGAAGCTATGCAAAACGCATTTATTTTGTATAATCGGTTCTTTGTTGATGTGGGCATGTCACTTGCAACTTAAGAAGATAAAAGACCCTTATTAGCATGGTTCTTGGATGTAACATTGTATGCAGAATAGTACATGTTCTGGCTAATTGTTATCTTTTTTTTTTTAATCTTGACGGCTCTGTTTTTTTTTTACCTTATGTATGTTAGGAAGATGGTGTTATATGTGTCAGCATGCGTTGTCTTTAGGCGTGACAATATTCAATTTGCATCTTATTTTATCTGTAATTCATAACGGGACCACAAGCTCATGTTCTCATCACTTTCTCAACTCCCCAAATGCTTTCTTTTTACCATACTAAACTAAGAGCATATTAAGAGTTTAGAAAATGGGTTCACGCAGTTTTTCAGAAAAAAAAAATATTAAAATAAGGAATAGTGATGAACATGTCTCTTGCAGGCTCTCTGCAGTGAATCTCTCTCTCCTGAGGTTCACCACATGACGGTCCGGAACTGGTCGAAGTTTTTTTTTTTTTAAAGAAAATCAAAAAAAAAAAAATAATAAAAAAATCAAAAAGATGAACCCAAAGAAAGATTCATTGATGTGGATGGTCTAATACTTTGATATCTACAACAAATGGCGCTTTTGAAACTGTAAATATTAGTATTTGACATCTTCACTTTATAATTCATACTAAAATTATCTATCTATTTTCGCTAAATGAAATATCGATAATATAAAGGTAACATCAGAAATTTCACAAAGTATTTGGGTGAGAATATAGTCTTGTTTCATTGTATAGTCTTGTTTCATTGTATAGTCTTGTTTCATTGTAAGTGAAATGTTTTAACTTTTATTTTATTACTATGTTTGAAAAAAAAAACTGAAAAGACATGAGTAATGAAGTAGAGATAATATAATAGAAAAAGTAGATGAGTTTCGTTGTATTGGTTAACAACCTACATATGTAAATGTGAAATCATGACCAATTAAGCTTTCTCTTTTTTTCTTAATACATCAACTATCTTCTTCTCTATGTACTGTATGTATATTACTTATTTATTTAATTGATGGACAATCAGATTACAGACACGTGTTTATTACTAATTGTACGTTGATGCTCTGAAACACAGAACTTGTTACTTTAATCATCATTAAAAAGCTTTTAATTTACATCAGACCGACTCTTCAAACACAACTAATAATAATATGATAATATTCAAATAACGATCAATGATTCATTAACAAATCACACCCTCTAGCCTCTCGAGACTATTTATAACCCTTCTTCTCCCTCTCATTACCCATATGAATCAAGAAGCTAACACACACACAACACACAAATCCATGTGTACATGCAAGTAAATATGTATACTTGTATTCATGTATGTATGTATATGTGTACACCATGCACCCCTAGCAGTTAAGCTGCCAGCATGATCTTGTCTTCCTCTAATTAAGTTAAGAAAGTATATAACTTTTCTTATTCTTTTAAGATGCTAGCTTAGAGAGAGAGACTAGGTCATGCTGGTAGTTTCACCTGCTAATGGCTATAGCATGAAGAAGAAAGAAGATCACCTGAGGGAAAAGTATCTGGTACTCCTTATGATCCTTCTCATCCAGAAAGAGGGTCTCATGTACTCCTTCAACATGTTATTTTTACTTCCTTTTTATTACACTCGGTAACTTTCTTAATCACTGCCAAATCTCATATTTGACCCATTTTTTTCAATTATCTCTCTGTTTATTTATTTTTTTTTTTAACATATTAGCCTTTGCATTGATGTGTTAATCCTCCTGTCAATGTTATTATCATGAATTAAACTAGAAGAATTTTGACTAATTATCTTCCCTAACGTCGTCGTATTGATCAAATGCTTTTGAGTTTTGACGCTCTGTTTGTCAAAAGACTCAGGACAAACGTCACTGAAGTATCGGGATTCTATCTTGTAATCCTATCCTGCATTCTTCTCTTTCTCTGTTAAAGATAATAAATCTACTAAAATTATTACATTAAGGATTGCATTTTGAGATTACAAAACGAGTGGTCGTCCTCTGTTCTTGTCTCCCCTCCCTTCTCTATCCTCCAAAGTCCTCACCTTTCCCTCTCCTCTTGCATCATCTCCACCGTTTCACCTCTCGATTCTCGTCTGAATCGCAATTCCACTTCTGGGTTTTTCGCTCCTCCCCTGAATCCCCCAGAAAGTTCGTTCCTTTACTTCACTTCCTCTGTTCTCGTCCACTTCCAGAAAGTTGGTTCCTTTACTTCACGTCCTCTGTTTTTCCTCCACTTCCATGAAACATGACGCCACTTTCCTCTGAGCTCGTTGGTTTCACTATCCCTTTCTACACCAAAACCCATAAACACTACCCCTTACTTCACAACCGAAGCTTCTTAACCTTCTCTAACTCTAACCCTAACCACGCAAATGTCAAACCTTTCTCAACCAATCTTCAATCCTCCACAACAGATTCAAGACAAACATCACAAACCCATTCACAGTCTCTCGGATTCAGAGACACCCAGATGCTCAAAATCTTCCACCGCTCATGCCGTGCGGGCAACTACGTCGAAGCTCTGCATCTACTCGAGAGCATGGTGCGTAAAGGCTACAACCCCGACGTGATCCTCTGCACGAAGCTCATCAAAGGCTTCTTCACTCTCCGTAACGTCCCCAAAGCCGTTAGGGTTATGGAGATTCTCGAGAAGTTCGGACAGCCTGATGTCTTTGCTTACAACGCCTTGATCAACGGGTTTTGTAAGATGAACCGTATCGATGATTCCACCAAAGTTCTTGACAGGATGAGGAGTAAAGGGTTTAGTCCTGACACTGTGACTTATAATATAATGATTGGTAGTTTGTGTAGTAGAGGGAAGCTTGATCTTGCTTTAAAGGTGTTAGACCAGTTGCTGAGTGATAACTGTCAGCCTACTGTGATTACTTACACGATTTTGATCGAAGCGACGATGCTTGACGGCGGTGTTGATGAGGCCTTGAAGCTGTTGGATGAGATGTTGTCTAGAGGGTTGAAACCTGATATGTTTACTTACAACACGATCATCAGAGGGATGTGTAAAGAAGGGATGGTAGAGCGTGCTTTCGAGATGATTCGGAACTTGGAACTTAAAGGTTGTGAGCCTGATGTGATCTCTTACAACATCTTGCTTAGAGCTCTTTTGAACCAAGGGAAATGGGAGGAAGGAGAGAAGTTGATGAGTAAGATGTTCTCTGAGAATTGTGAGCCCAATGTTGTGACTTATAGCATTCTGATTACTACTCTATGCCGCGATGGAAAGATCGATGAGGCGCTGAATCTCCTTCGGCTTATGAAGGAGAAAGGGTTGACGCCTGACGCCTATAGCTATGATCCTTTGATCGCCGCGTTTTGTAGAGAAGGTAGGTTGGATTTAGCTATCAAGTTCTTGGAAACTATGATCTCAGACGGGTGTTTACCGGACGTGGTGAACTACAACACTGTGCTGGCTACATTGTGTAAGCACGGAAAAGCGGATCAAGCGTTGGAGATCTTCGGGAAGCTCGGGGAGGTAGGCTGCTCCCCGAACTCCAGCTCCTACAACACGATGTTCAGCGCGTTGTGGAGCAGCGGGGATAAGATCAGGGCGTTACAAATGATATCAGAGATGTTGAATGACGGGATTGACCCCGACGAGATCACGTATAACTCGATGATCTCGTGTTTATGCAGAGAAGGGATGGTTGATGAGGCCTTTGAGTTGTTGGTTGATATGAGAAGCTGTGAGTTTCATCCATCGGTTGTTACGTACAACATTGTTCTTTTGGGGTACTGTAAAGCTCATAGGATTGAAGATGCTATAGGTGTTCTTGAATCAATGGTGGAGAATGGGTGTAAGCCTAATGAAACTACTTATACAATGCTTATTGAAGGGATTGGATTTGCTGGATATAGAGCTGAAGCTATGCAGTTAGCTAATGATCTGGTTCGGATTGATGCTATTTCTGAGTTTTCGTTTAAAAGATTGCATAGGACTTTCCCTTTGCTTAATGTTTTACAAAGATCTTCTCAGACATTTGGTCAATAGGATAAAGAACACATTATGCTATTCAATTTGAATTGTTCAGATGAATCAGAAACAAAAGATATACTACGACTCCGTTTTATAGATCGCTGCGATGGTTGCAAGTTACAATTAGTTAATTTAACAGTGATTGATCGTTGCAACTAGTCAAAAATCATGAGACAAACAAATGAACAACACCATGTTTTAAAAATGGATGTAGTTAATATTTGAAACTATTTAAAAAATATGATTTTATGCATTTTATATCCGTTTTAACTGTTATAAATTGATTGAAATTAGTTTAAATCAACCAAAAGTGGTCTAAATCTGTTAAATACACAATTTGTTTTAATTTATTATGTTCATTTTTGTATGTTTAATTTTTATAATTCATAAAGTAATTTTGTAACTAAAAAAAATTAAAATATTTAATGTACATAAAATAAACAAAAATGTTAACATCCTGACCTGTGTATATTTAGAATAATAATACGTCATTAATCCTATACAAATTCCTAACAACATTGAACAACACATTTGATTAAGGTATGATTGATGAACTTTGGAGTTACATGATAACGTCAAAGATCAAATCTTTATTACTCCCTCTGTTCCGGTTTATATATCGTTGTAGAGAAAAATTTTTATTTTAAAATAAGTGTCGTTTTATAATTTCAGTGTAGAATTTATTAACTTTATCACTATTCTATTTTTCTATTGGATGAAATATGGTTATACGGTAATTGTGTTTTTATTTTGAAAATATGTAAAATTAAATATTTGTTTAATTTGTGTGTAAAAACAAGAAGTGAAGCTGAGGGAGTATACAAACTAATATTCCGACAAAGGAAAGATCTTTCTGCTCTGTTTCTTCTGCTCTATGTTCGTGCGTCGGGGAGTTCGGTTCTTTGCCACCGAACGTAGAAGCAAGACGACAGCATGGGACCCTCTTCACTCCCTCGAGCTTAACCACCCATCTCTTGTTCTGCTCGAGAAATGCAGCTCCAGGTCTCAATTCAAGCAGATCTTAGCAAACATCATGCGTGTCAACCTCATAGGCGATACATTCCCCATGAGCCGTCTTCTCGTATTCTCAGCGATCACATATCCAAACAACATCGACTTAGCGAAGATTCTGTTTCGTAACTTCACACCAAACCCAAATGTATTCGTTTACAACACAATGATCTCTTCTGCTGCTGTTTCGAGCTCGAAGAAGGAATGTTTGGGTCTGTATGGGTCTATGATTAGACACAGTGTTTGTCCTGATAGGCAAACGTTTCTGTATTTAATGAAAGTAACGAACTTTCTGTCGGAAGTGAAGCAGATTCATTGTCATGTAACTGTTTCTGAGGTTTTGTCTGAAGGGGATAATTATCTGTGGAATTATCTCGTGAAGTTGTATATGGAGTTAGGAGGTTTGGGTTATGCAGAGAAGGTGTTCGATGAAATGCATGAACCAGATGTTAGTTCTTTTAATACCATGATTGTTGGTTATGCTAAGAAGGGTTATTGTTTAGAGGCGATGAAGCTGTATTATAAGATGGTTGGTGATGGTATTGAGCCTGATGAGTACGCGGTGTTGGGTCTTTTAGTTTGTTGTGGTAGATTATCTGATGTTAGGCTTGGGAAAGGAGTTCATGGTTGGATAGAGAGGAGGAAGCCTGGTTCTTCATCGAACTTGATTCTCTGGAATGCTCTTTTAGATATGTACTTCAAATGCAAAGAGTCTGGTTCTGCGAAAAGAGTGTTTGATATGATGACGAAGAAGGATGTTTGTTCTTGGAACACTATGGTTGGTGGCTTTGTTAAGCTTGAGGAGATGGAAGCTGCTCGGGATGTTTTTGATCAGATGCCTAAAAAGGATCTCGTCTCTTGGAACTCTCTGCTTCTTGGTTACTCCAAGAAGGGGTATGATCAAAGACACTTGATCTATGAGATGTTGATAGTGGAGAAGGTAGTTCCAGACCGTGTCACTTTTGTAAGTTTGATAAGTGGTGCAGCAAACAATGGAGAGCTTAGCCAAGGAAGATGGGTACATGGGTTAATGATCCGTCTGGGATTGCAGATTGATGCTTTTATTGGTTCGGCTCTGGTGGATATGTACTGCAAATGTGGTAGCATCGAGAGGGCTTTTAAGGTTTTCAAGACAGTTGCTGAAAAAGACGTCACGCTATGGACAACAATGATAAGTGGGACTGCCTTCCATGGAAATGGCAAGCAAGCTCTGCAACTATTCCAAGAAATGCAAGAAGAAGGCGTAACGCCAAACAAAGTCACTCTCCTCGCTGTCCTCACAGCTTGCAGCCATAGCGGCCTCGTGGGGGAAGGGCTACACGTTTTCAACCACATGAAGGAGAGATTCGGCTTTGACCCTGAAACTGAGCATTACGGAAGCCTTGTTGATCTGTTGTGTAGGGCGGGGAGAGTAACAGAAGCCTTAGAGATAGTGCAGAAGAAGATGCCAATGAGACCAAGTCAGTCAATGTGGGGATCAATCTTAAGCGCTTGTCGTGAAGGAGAAGATATTGAAACCGCTGAGATGGCTTTAACGGAGTTGCTTAAGTTGGAGCCTGAAAAAGAAGGTGGATACGTGTTGCTGTCCAACATCTATGCAGCCGCTAGAAGATTCGGATATTCAGACAAGACAAGAGAAGCAATGGAGAGTCGTGGAGTAAAGAAGGTTGCAGGATACAGTAGTGTCGTAGGAGTAGAGGGAGTTCATAGCTTTGTGGCTGCAGAGAAGCAGAACCATCCAAGATGGCTTGAGATTAGAAGAATACTACATATATGTGAAGAAATGAGTTCAAATTTTGACTTGTTAGGAACAGAGATGAATTAGTTACTGATGGGTTTGTTCAAAAAAAAAAAAAAATTAGTTACTGATGATACTTTTGGATTCATTCAACCTTGTAATCAAAATGCAATAATCTTTCTCAAGCAAAGTTTTGATTATAGTATTTCAAACAAAATTTCACAACCAGAGGATGGTATGTACACATTAAACCAACAAACTGACAAAAAGTTTACATCACTATATGGTAAACTCCTTTTGAAGAGTGTTATTACTACTGCCTTCTCTGAGACCTTGAAGACAAAGATGCAATGTTCTCTGGACACTATCTGCAACCAACTTGAGCTTCCCTTGAGTCAAATCCCCTGCAGCAGAACCGTTGTTGACTTCCACTGTACGGCTCACTCTCTGCTTACATTTCTCCCAATCATCAACACGTTGCCAACAAGCTCTACCTCCATGGCTTCCTTCCATCCCAAGAAACGTCACGCTAGGGTTTTCCCCAAAGGTATACCTTAACCTAACCGATACACAGTAAGGCAGCCACGCTGCTCCTCCAGCTGCGTTTATGTGAGGTATGTGCGCAGGATCAAGAACAACGGTCAAAGCAAAGTCAACCTTGTTCTGAGTCCGGTCGTAATGGATATTGCTTTTAGCTGCACAACTGTTCTCTACATGTGTTCCTGAATGATTCTCTAGACATAGCTCGATTCTAGGTCTCTGCGCAGGAGCAACCTCTCCAGCTTGTTGTGATTGTGATAAGCCTTTCTTCCAAGCTATCAGTTTTAGAAACTCTCTCAAGACAGGAATGGGTAACGTGAGGAGTGTTATGAACGAGGCAACTCTTGAAGCATCGTAAGGCTCTGATGCAACACGTCGGCTGAAATAGTCACAGATCTCTCCAATCTCGGATTGGGTTAGTTCCTCTTGAGCAGTACCTGATGAACCGTTTTGCTGCTGCTGGTGATGGAATTTCTTTACGCTAAGGACTTGAAGAAGAAGCTGAACTCTATGGACACTCACCGCAAATACATAGCCACTACAAAAGAAAGAACACCTAAGGTTATAGCATAAACATAAGATATGATTTGTCTAAGTTCTTGGTTTAAGATGTACCCGACAAAGAAGCGTAACGCTGGTTGTTCTTGGTCTAGATTCAAGAGAGCGCCTTCGGTTTCCTTCAATATTGAACCTAAGATCTCTCTTAAGAGATCTGGTAACTGAGCAAAAAGCCACAGTACTCCAAGATATTTAAGGATACCCCGTAAAACTTTTTTAAGAGCCACAAGAGGAACCCATCCTCCACCATAGCCACCATCATCACCTAAACCGATAATAGCTGTGTTTAAGTCGCCTCTTACATGAGGCACACCACTTCCTGGTGGTCTACGTACAGAGCCAACCACTAAAGATCCTGAAGCAACACTGCCTACACGACTCATCACGGCTGCTCTTGACATTGCACTAGAAGGTGAAAAGTTAACTCTGCTACCACCACTTAGGTTCGCACTGTTTGAATTTGTTGCCCCTCCTTGGCTACCTGTCAAATTCGGTTCTAAACCGTTTAATTCTTGAGCGACATGCTCCATGATGAAAGGTCTGAATTGGGGACATGGCAAGGAGCCTCCAATAGAAGCACCACCCTTGGGTGGTGTTGCTGGTTGCAACCAGACTTGGTCTCCAGCAAAGCATCTCATGTCCACTGCAAAACGTTTACGGTATATGATCCTTATCCAATAGGGTCCACGGAGTACTACAGAGACATCAATTGGTAAGAGAGAGCTGGGAACGATTCCAGGTCCGCTTCTCCCTGCAGCTGCTAGCATTGCAACTCCATGGAAATTTCCACCAAGTGGACTTGGAGCAGGAGCAGGAGAAGCAACAGTACTCCCTGAAGCTGCTAAAGTTGAAGGGGTAGTGATTCCTTGAGTTTGTTGCATCTGATTTGGTTGTCTTGAAGTCGCTGTAGCAGGTACGACAGGCACGCCAGCGGCTGTATTAGCTCGGGCAGGGCGAGTGGCGGCAGCTAACGCAGTCAAAGGCCCAGCAGTAAGACGAATGCAATCCAGAAGAGATTCTACCTCTCCACCATTTATGAAATCCTCCAAGAACTGTACAAGAATAACCCACAGTGAGGAAAACTCAATATACATAACTCTTAAGAGTAAAAATAACAACTCACCTTAGTATGTGGCCAGTGCTGGTCAGGAGAGACGTGCATGGTGCATTCATTTTTACCAGATTCCCACTCGACAACAAAACGAGCCAAAATGCCTGAACCAAAGCTAAACCACAAGCTTGTTAATCCCACTGCCTCAATCTTGAAAGCCCTCCATCTATCAACTGTCTCACCACTGCCTTTCCCTCCAGCAGGTCCTTTAATAGTGGCATTAGCACCAGACTCTTCTGTCTTTTCATCTGCCTTTATGCCAAGTAGTTTCCGCATACCAAGGGAGAACCTTCTAGCATTCGAAAGCCTCTGTATGTCGGCCACAAGCTTCTTAATACTATCCGCTTCCACGGATTGATAGGTCAGAACAACACCTTCAGGGTCATAACGGATATGGGAATCAACATCAGATGAATTCGCAATGTGAACTCCAGATCCCCACGGTGTGGATTTACTTCCCTTCTGAAGCTCCCAGAGATCCCTGAAGTGTTGGTCGTTTATTTTCACATCCCAACACATGCTTCCAGGTCTACCGAGCTGCAAGCATATATGTTGCCAGGAATCATTCTGAGCAAATGGAAGCCGGAACCATATATCTGAAAATGAATCTCTTAGTCCCATTTCCTCAACGTATTGGATATCTAGTGCCTCCATCTGACTAGTTAGTTTGGCATGCTTTATGGACAACGAAGAGTGTCTGACCACATGGAGAAGAGCATAGACAAAAACGCTTGAAGGTGCATTCCCTTTGTTTGCTTCAACTATGAGATCACCATAGCTGCATCCATTAGTTTTCGTTGATGTTACCACGGCAGTAGATAGGGCTTGTGAACTCTTCACTAACTCACTATGCACCAACTCAGAGGTTTTACTTCTCTTATTTGGATGAGTAACACCTTCCACTCCCTGTAGAGATGGGATCGATCTTAACAAATCTGAAGCTGAGCGTTTCCGGGACTTCTGGTCTTTTCTCAACAAAGGAACATCAGAGGTAATTGCAAGATCAGCTGTTTGTGCAGCAAATAAAAGAAATTAGGATCTCAATGTACCGGAAAATAATTGTATAACAACAAAAGGCTATGGAAATGTTCTTACATACGGGAAGAGGTGACTCAGAGACTCCATTCCCAGCAGATAGGGATGGAGACAATATCATGGACAGCTCCTTGTTAGAGTTAGAGCTAGCTATCTTCTTCATAGATGAACCCTTCCCAGGGGGAGATGACATCATATTAAAAGAGCTAGGTTCTAAACGGCCGTGCATATTGTAGAAGGAATCAGATTGATAGCTAGTCAACAATGGAGCTTTTCCGAGGCCATCACTTGGAACAAGAGTCTGATGTCCAAACACTTCATCTACGATGCTAGAGAAACTTAACTGGCCTCCACTCATCTCTGCCAAAGATTGGTCAATTAATCCAGGATGATGACGGTGTCCAGATGCTTGATTTGAGCTCTCAGCATCTGAGAAAGAAGATACAAAACTAACTACATCGGATGTAATCAAGTTCAGATCATCTTCAAGGATCCGTATCTGCCCAATATCAATTTTCTTAACCCGCAAAACATTGCTGAGATCATTGAGAAACTGAGGTTTTCCGGAGCCATCAGTTTGAGTTTCCACTAATTTAAACAATGGCGTGAAGTCCTTTTCGAGTTCCAGAAGCAAGAGGTGTGAGCTTTCACAGTCAGGGAATCCCAAAGCCAGAATGCTTGACCCATCCGAGAGATTTTTGGGAGCTTTGTTTATACCAAAACCATGTTCGTACACCTGCATTGAACAAAACAAAAGACGTCAACACTTTCAGCTCAAAAACTGACCTTGCACAACAAGATGAGGCACACAATTATTACCTCAAGACCCAAAAATTTGCCAATGGTGGCAAAAAAATGCAAAATGCTTTTACTTCTCAAGTTGATAAAGGCATCAACAGCAGATATACTTCCTTGGTTTAACGCATCTTCAAATTCGTCCAATATGGAAGGGGTCAAGACACTCTTGGATGACTGAAGAAGAAACTTACCGGTCCTGCAATCATTGATACAAAATGAGAAACGCCAAGCTAAGATAATATCTCTCTCTCTCTCTCTCTATGTAAATAAAAGCATATATTATACCTTATATTGATCCCGAGTGTGAAAAATGATGATCCATAGGCTCGGACACGTAATACCTCTGGCTCTTTTTGTTGCTTCGAATCTACCATGCTACCGCCCTAAAAGGAGGAAAGAAGAGTGAGCCACTTAAATTCAATTAAAACAGTGAGAAATATGGCATGAACTACACTAACTCCACAGCTAAAAGAAACTAGACTATACGCCATGTGCAGTGAGGAAAATAACTATTCTAAACAACTACAATTGTGTCAAAACAAATAGATTATCTAAAACCTAGTTTCCACCATCTTTGAAATTTATGCTCCCAGTTAATGCTTAATCTCATGTTCTCTAGCATAAAGCCATGGAAAAACTAGAGTAAGCATTCTGACTGGGAAAAACTCATAAGACTTCTAAGAAGAAAAACTAGAGTACACCAACTCTTATAATTTTTACCTCACTACCAGGCTCATCCAGGAATGCCTGCAGAACGACATCACTGGGAGCACGACAAATACGGTCATTCCTCAAAAGCTCTTTCTTAATTTCAAGAAGACGGGTATATCTATTACAGCATATAGCTTTAAGCATAAGATTCTCCACGTCAATGCAGCTCTGATCCAGAGAAAACTCAGCTTCTTTCCCAGTTAGCGGATCAATCACAAACGTGCTGTGAAAACACTTAATCTGAAGATCTGACCCTGGTTCAATTTTAATGAACGGGCCAGAGCTTTTATCAGAATCTAGCCAGTACATTAGCTTCACCCCTGGTGTTTTAAGACTAACAGAATCCGCCTCTCCTTCTTGGTTCACTGGTGTGGTGCCAGTATCCGAGATTAAATCAAAACGAATCGCATCTTTCCATCTCCCATGGAGAAGAGTTCGGACCTGCCTTATCACTGTGTCCATGACAATGGCAACGCAAAGCTCATGGAGCACGGCATACAATATTGTGAATGGATTTTCCGCCACGGACATTCTACGCTCTAAATCATCCCCAAGGATATGCCGTCTTGTCACCTCGAGTTTAAGTAAGCCACTTCTTTCACCAACAAGCAGATCCAAATGCAATATCCTCCACATGGACAGGTGTCCTCGGTAACCAAGAGTAACAAGAACCTTAAACTCCCCCTCGACGGATAAGGTAACCGTCCCTTTCGAGACTTTAACCTCTGTTATCTCTTTTGGAAGTGTGATCTCAAGTAGTTTGGAACGTACAAGTACCTCCAGCTTTCTTAGTGCTGGTTTCTGTTGAGTTTCATCTAAAGAGCACTGCATCCCCACATCATCTATACACTTTGGCAGGCGCTGATAAGAGCCTGTCAGGAGAACCTCAATAGCAGAGGGTACATCGTAGACAGGAGCACGAGCTTGCTGTAGACCTTCATGCATGAAAAACAATGAATCCGCAGCTTGTGTAAAGCATATATCGTGAGATGATAATGTGCTCCCTACGTCCTGCAAGCTATTTATTAGAGGAACCTGCAGCCAAGGTGAATAAGTGGTTTAGTAAGATTCTGATTACTTTCTCCGTAAAGATAGTAAACACAAACAAGCATCAATAATTCATGAAAATAGCAATGGAACGTTGATCTAAACTAGCTGCCTGGGAATTTCACAAACATAGTTAAAAGAAGTACACTACTACACTAATTAACGATAGTCTAACATTTCTTAACCAGATGCACCAATGATACCTGGTGCTAGTGTATGAATCCGTATCCTAAACATTCCAGTGATGGTGATAATACAAAAACTGAACTTAACCGAGGCATAGTGCACAGCTTTTTCTACACTAAGTAAGCAGTTAAAAAATGAAAGCAAAGCTGGAATGTTTGATTCGTTATTTTAGTTGTTCCGAGAAGTAAGTAAAGCTGAAAACTTTAGCAAACACTTAGGCTACTTAATATCCCACAGTAAACAAAAGACATAACTTCATACAGTTGCAATGAGAAACACACATGTCTGAGAAGCATCAATGGACTTGCTCCCATAATCTTTTAGCAGACAAGTAACAACAAAACCCCATCAAAGTCACACAAGACTAGCTTCCAATTAGATTCCAATCAATACCCTAATCGTGCACCCTATCTAATCCCAATTCAAAAAAGCTTCGAACTTTAACTTCAAAACCCCTCAAAAACGGTAAAAGAAACAAACTTTTTGTACATACGGAGAAAGACAAACCTGTTTACACCACTTGGCGAGGGCATTGAGCCGAAGCATCCGTTGCTGAGTCTTGACGACATACTTGAGGAGGCTAAGCTTCTTATCAGTATCAGAAAGCTCCGTGGACTTGGCCTTTTGAACGAGCTCCGTGAGAGAGAGGAAAGATTCCTCCGCGGCTCGACCAACGAGAGCGGAGAAATCCACCGTCTGTTGCCCTAATTCCGCCATCGCGGACAAAGAAGACGAAATCTCCGCCGCCCGATTCAGATACTTGGGTGATCCGCGATTACAAAGTTAGGGTTTTTTTCACTCTTCCGCTGCTCCTCGACGAATCGCACCCTAAAGTTCGTACCTTTGAGAGCAACCGGATTTGATTCGGACAAGAGAGAGAAAGGGTTAAGATTGAAGAAAAAAGAAAAAAAAAAATAAACGATTTTTTGTGGAATTTAAACAAAGGCGAAAATCTATTTTGTGTGTGGGTCCCACTTTTTTCCACGTAAGCAGGGAAGTCACCACTATTTTCTCAAAAAAATGATTAATTTTTAAACTAATGTTTAATTATACTCAATCCATTTCGAAATATTGTAATACCTGTTTTGAAGTTTGTACACATATTAAAAATATTAAATTTTGATTAAGTACATTATTTTTGTGATTGATTATTTTTCATAACTTTTAATCATTAAAAGTCAATCAACACAATTAATCTCTTCAAAATCTATTATTTACCATTATTATTTAATAAAAATGCATTAAATAGATATATATATATATATATATTGAGTTTTTTCATATAGATCATTTTCAAATGGATGAAAGACATTCTTAGAATCCGAGACCAATAAGGGAAGCCACAAATTGTTCGAGATAGTTTATTAAGAAAAACTGAAATCCAAAATTCATATAATTTATGAAAACTATATGGCAATGAATATCAACATTTGTCATCAGTTAATACATTTTCATCAACGGTAGACATGTGTATAGACTGAAGTAACAAACATCAAAAACCCCATCGATTTTAAAATGCAGTTACATGAATCTATTGATGTGTTTTATTTTTGTAGATTTAGACATACAATCATCTAACGTGACTAAATATTGATTGTTGGAGGACGTGGCGGGACATCTCTGCATCTTGCCCCGATAGGGCATCCTGGTTTGTACGGATTTACTGGTTTCGGGGGGTGACATGTGCGAGGGTACTTAGGATCACAGCCATGAGGAGCATCGCCATGACGTATTGGTGGATATCCAATATATTTTCCAGCCGCCATGTTGCTGATCATCAACACACATGCTGCTATGAGTATTGCAACGACCATAACCCTACTTGTTCCTTTTAGATTACTCATGATTTGTGTGACAATTAAATGTGTATGGAATAACTAAATGGTGTTTGTTCTAATTGGTATGTAGAGGGTATTTATAGTGCGTAATTTTTTTGAAAATACATCTCAGTATACATTACAGCTGGTACTTTCTGCATAATTAAGAAAAGAATCAAAGGGAGGTTTTGTTATCACTCTAAAAATTGTGTCCCAGTTAGATACATTACATATACTACTGATAATTAAAAAAAGAAACAAATATTGTGATAATACTAATCTTTCACTTCTATATATATTTATATAAGGCTAGGTGACACATTTTTCCAATACGTCGCATATCAAACATTGATAGTTATCTGCATAATATCAGTCATTAACATATGTTGACAGTTGTATGAAAATTGAATCTACATACCAAACGCGTCGTCGGAAAAGAGTTGGGACATGAAATCCACGGATACGGACGTCAAAAACGTTAATTTTGTACATAATTAAGGAACTATATAATGGAAATTTTACACATTTTTAAGAGTAAAATTAACCACTAACATTTGGCAATGTAACAAACGACAAGCAAAACACAAATACTATAAAGCATAATTATCATCGTACCATTCTTTATTTGTAATCTTGTTAGTTAGTCCGTTCCGGGCATAAGACAATTGGAATCAATTAGGACCAGTATTATGAAATATCGTATTCATTCGATTCAATATTAGAATTAGTCAAACAGCTAAGTGTAAAACCGTGGACATTATTCTTCTTGCCACTTTTCTTTTTCTTTCTTCAAATTAAATTTAGTCATCTAAAAAAGTTCAGAGAACGGAGTTCAAGAATCAGATCCTAGGGCTTTAACTAAGACGTCAAATTAAAGCTTTATAATGTAGGCAAAGTGCTTATGTTCACAAACTACACTAGAACATAACATGACTGGCTTGTTTTTCTCATTTCTTCGGACATTAAATGAAACTAATAAACATGACAACGCATGACCAGTTTTGTTTTTAACAATAAAATTATACTCCATCCGTTCCTAATTATAGGATATTTTTAAAAAATTTGATGTTCCAAAATATAAGATGTTTTCATTTTTCTAAGTAAATTTTACTTTATTAAAAGCTGTGTACCCAATCATATTTAATCATCTATTTTGTAATTGGTAGAATACTTATTAATTTAGTTCCAATGATTTCTTTTAGATAAAAATAATTTTCTTAATATGTGTGTTTTTTCCTAAACATCTTATATTTAGGAACGGAAGGAGTATATAACAATTTTGTATATTTGTTTCCTTGCTGTCAAATTCCATATCTTTGTAATCTCTTTTAAAAGCAAATTACGTGATACCATGCTTATGAAGAGTCAGACCAACTAAACTCAAGTTTGTGACAGTATAATCTTTTCTAAAAACGAATGACGTTCTTAGTGTATTTTGTACTGTTTGCTTTTTGTAAATGTTTTATAATCTATTTCAAAGTTCAACAAGGACTTTTAATTTCCGAAGAAGTAAATTTGATGATCCCGTAATGGTTTGATTTCGATACTTTTTTCTCAAAACACGTTTGTAACCATATCTTGATTCCCGAATTTCTAAATAAGTTTTATATAAAATTTTCATGAAGGAAAAAAACACGAACAAAAAGGTTAGAGGAAATTTTGGAAAATGAAATAAATCTCTTTTTTTTTCACCAACGATGAGTTGGCCTAGTAGTAAAAGGGTTGCAGCTGTAACTTCCGTGTGAGTTGGATGGAACTATTTACATTGTTTGGGTTCCCAGCAAAGAGGTAAAATCACCCTTTTTACCAAAAAGATACTATGAAACAAACAAAACCCACTAAATGATTTTGAAACAGATTAATAATTGACTAATTTCGTTTAGTTTTTTTTTTAAGAGTTCACGGTTAGGATGAGAAGATGTTGCGGCATCAATCCGATCAGAGGCATTCACTATATATATATCCACTATAATCACGCATTTAGCACATATAGAAGACACACGGGTGAACCTGTAATGCTACTGGATAGTGAAACATCGAACATGATTTCTCACTGGGTCCAGCCCACACGAGGGTGCATCTTCATCTTTATCTAGGGTTGGTGTTTTTCGGCCAATGTGGACCCGTTTATTTCCTCGACCTCACCTTTACAGGAATTTATGTGAGGGAGGGATATACAAACCAGTAACGTTTTTTTTTTTTTTGCAACTATCAATTTAAATCAGTTAACCGAATGAAAATTTAATCTATGAATTGCCAAAATCACGGATATGCGGAGCTAATATTTGCGATTTATAATTTTGCAGTGTTTCGTGAGCAGATATCGTTGCATACTTTTGTAAGTTATGACTCCTTCTCACTAAATCTGTAAATATTCTAAAATACTACTATTGTGCTAATTTGCAATAAGATTAGCTTAATTTTAATTAACATGGTTCTTAATATAGGTATCAGTTTTCTCGTAGAACAAAATGTATCGTTTACAGACGTTTTATCTATCATGATTTTCTTACGTATTTGATCATTTATCAATAGAGTGTACTCTCTTTTTTTGTCAACAGTAGAGTGTAATCTAAATTGAGTAAAATCAGAGCTAATGGGAAACAAGACTGGTACGTACATGATATAGCGAGTCGTTAGTATCCCGATTCAAATCATTCTACATGTTATTAACAAATAAATGTAAAGTTAACTTTGTTTCTAAAGAAGCTTATAAAACCATACTATTTTTGTACGATATAAATTATTGAAGTGTTCACGTGTGGAATAAGAATTATCTATTTAACTTCATTTTTAATTTTTTAATATTCATAAAAATTTATATTGAGGAGTATTTATCTTTGTCTAAAATTTAAATTTTTACCTATTACATATATTTATATTCACACACACACACACACACACACACATAAGATTATCCCTCTAGATCAAGATGAAGTCGTTGTCAACTTGACTTTCAATTTTTAGGTCAGATTCTTCTATCGTAATCATGTATGGGCATGCAGATGTTTTAGCAGTAAATGATGTTGATGATCATTGTGCTTTTATAATTTGCGAGGATAAATGGTTTTTAATTAATTAAGCTAACATTGATTGTCCAAAAAAAATTAAGTTAATATTATTGTGCTCCTTCTTGAATATGCCAATAACCATATCATAACCCCCAAAACTGACGACATGGGTGTGACATGTTTCACCATATCACATGGTTGACCGTTTACTAAAATTATACTACTAGTTTAAAAACTTCGAACTAATTGCTTTCTTTATGATTTGAAGGAATTATTTTTTCTCGTAATAGCGTTGCAATTTTCGTTGCGCATTAGCGTTAATTATATTCGAAAATACAAATTGAACTGTGGTGATAAAACATTACATCTTTTATTTCAAATTTTATCAAAATTTAAATGTAATGTGTATATATACATATATGCACATTTAAAACATTTCTACTCTAAAATTGCAAAAAAAACACCTACGTAGTACTACTATCAAATTGCCGTATGCAAATGTTTGGAGAGAAGATGATGACTAATGGTTGATGAGAAACTGAATTCTTTTATCGACAAGTCCTCAAACCAGTGAAGATTAAAGAGATTATATAAATATATATGTTCCCCTAAAAATGTTGTAAAGCTTTGGTTCTCTCTCAACCAAATTTTCTGATGTTATTTCCTTCAATTTGCTACGTCTTTGTGCTGGGATTTTCATCAAAAATGTTCCACGTCAACTGTCTAAGCAATTATATTGTTGAGTTACTCATGTTTAATTTAGCATTAGAAGGAATGCTTGCTTATTACATTGTGCACATCTGAAACCGGTAAAGGAATATTCACATTTACATGAATAATATACCTTATTCCCTAGTTTTCTATTGAATTCACAATAGTCCATAAATTACAAACAAGACAGATGCACATGGAGGAAGCATATCACGAAAACGCTATGGCAGACCAGGACTTTATTTTATTTAAATGACTTTAAATTTATTGCTTTCAATTATGTTTAGCTGCATTATTATATAAGAAATTATTAATATAAATAAAAATAATCTTTAGAAAAGGCAAGCATATCACTTGTGAATGGCGGACCCCATAAGAAGGACAACGAATCCATGGAATCAAAACACATGTTTGGAGCTGACAACTTTCCCATCTGTGGGTCCCATATTGTCTTAGCTGTCATTTTTGTTTCATTTTTATTCAACTTGAATAAAAATAATTTCCGACAAAACACTCTTTTGTTATTGGTTTAATAAGATTGATTGAGTTTTTTTGAAGCAAATGTCTAATTTTGAACGGATCAACAACTAAAATAAAAGATAAAATGTACAAAATAATACTAATATATTCGGAACAGAAAGAAGAAAAACTGCGCCAACTTGGCCTTTGTCCACAATGATACCGGGGAATGTGACGCCATTCATGACATCATTATCTCTCGACAACACTCTTTACGGTCCAACCAATCCCAGCATTCACGTGGCAGCATCTCACCCGTTCAAACAATAATCCACAACAATGATTTCGATATATATTTTATAACCACACACGATCCAATATTTAGTTAGCCCTTTGTTTCAAACACATCATTTCACATCCTTCTCTCTCTCTCTTCAAACGTTTTAGTTCAAAAAAGAATAAATCGAGAGAACAAAAAACCCTAGAAACAAAGACAATCTTTGTTCTCTTACTCGTTTTCTGATCACCTAATTTATTACTTGTTGCTAATCATTTATCAAGCAAGATGATCAATTTTGAGGCGACGGAGCTGAGGTTAGGGCTGCCGGGTGGCAATCACGGAGGAGACATGGCCATGAAAAATAATGGGAAACGAGGATTTTCTGAGACCGTTGATCTCAAGCTGAATCTTTCATCAACGGCTATGGATTCGGTTTCCGGGGTTGATATAGAGAATATGAAGGAGAAGGTCGTAAAACCACCAGCCAAGTAAGAAACTAATTTTTAATCTATATTCTTTTACGATTCTATTAAGTATATAAGCAATGATAATACGAACCGGTTATGGTTTAGCTAAGAGATGGATAGGCTCTAAGAGCATGATTAACCCGGGTTTCTCTACCCGGGTTTCTCATCTTTCTAAAAAAAAAAAAAAAAAAAAAAATTAAAAACG
>JABAYD010013646.1:0-18230 GCA_014822095.1 Diplotaxis tenuifolia
TGAAAATGAAAAGAAATTTCAGAAACAAGAAAGGTTTTGGAGTTTGTAGACATTTAATTCATATTTTATTCCTCTAACCAAATAATCATGAGTGTACATATATTGCATACACCAACGATCAGAGAGAGGAGCAGAGTCATTTAAATTCAAACACTATAAGTATTCACAGGAGAATAAAGTTTATAGAGTCTTCTCTATGTTAGAATCTTTATATTGTGGAACTCAGACTTTTGATTGTTTTTTATTCAATTCACATAAGTAAACATATACAAACATTAACTCATACAGTAAAGGTGGTAGGTTTAAAAAGTTTGTGGTGTTAATTACTTTTCTATTAAATGCCAACGACTTGTATAAGAAAATCCTTTATAACCAAATTGTCTTTTTTTTAAATGTATTTTTATTTTCGTATACACTAATCTCATGAAACGATTCGAGTAGAAAGTAGGAAACTTTCTTGTCAAAGTCAGACATTTAATTCAAATTTTATTCCTCTAACCAAATAAACATGAGTGTACATATATTGCGTACACCAACGATGAGAGAGAGGAGCAAAGTCATTTAAGTTCAAACATTAATAAGTATTCACAGTGAATAAAGGGTATAGATTCTTCTCTGTGTCAGAATCATCTTCTTTCGTAATGATTCTATTGTTGAGCTCAGACTTTTAATTGATTTTTTTTTTTCAATTCACATAAGTAAACATATACAAACATTAATTCATAAAGTAAATGTGGTAGGTTTAAAAAGTTTGCGGTGGTAATAACTTTTCTATTAAACGCCAACGACTTGTATAAGATTTTTTTTATATAAAATTTGGTATTATCAGTGTTCTATCAACCAATTACGAAACAAAAACCCAACCGATAAATTTAAGGAAAAATAATGGCACCTCAAAGACTCTCAAATCTTCCCGACGACATTATTGTCAAAATATTGCAGTATCTCTCGGAGCAAACATTTGAGTACCTTGTTGGTTTCTTGCTGGCTGGGAAACGCGGTTACGAACTTGTCCATCAACCCTCCGTCTTCAAAATCTGTGAGGTGAGCTATATGACCACCTATTCTATCTTCTGTCATATCGGTGACATATCGGCGACGACAGTAAGTTTCGTAACTTCTTCCTCAAATGCGTCAATGCTGAAAACATTTGGGCAATCTACTACGCAAGTACACAGCATCCATAAGCTTAGGAATTGAGGAGAGTATTAAATTTTTGGAACCAAATGAGCCTAGACATGGATATTCAACATTGGTTGTGGGCATATTCAATGTTTTACTTGGAAAAGCCAAGGAAGCAATCAAAGCGTTCCAGTAGTTTCAAGCCAATCATCATGAGCTATGGTTTGAGGAGATACTTGATATAGGAACCATCATTGAGTGGTGCTTGTTGTGGTAAAGAGCGCAATACCTGGACGAGTATGGTTCAACCTTCAGATATCCCAACGCTGACGTAGTAAAGATACCAAAATGCCTTCTTCAAAGTAGCCAGTGTCACGCTTTGGATGCATCTTGCGGAAACTACATGCTCTATTGGGGTCTGCAGCAACATTCTTCGAATCCTTTAAATTTCACTTACCAATGTCATCTTTTTTTTGTTTTTTACTAATTTCCCGATTATGTTGGCGTTAAATGTTATGTTGTTACATGTATGAAAGTGTTTAATTATCCTATTACCTGTGTTTAATTAGACGGTGTGGAAATTGTTATTAAAGTAGTAAAGATATAACAGATTCAGGAAACATAAACTCCATTAGATTAGTACATTTTGAAATGAACCTTATTCATTAGAAAACAAATCATCAACTTTATTCATTAGAAAGAAAAAAAATCACCAACCTTATTCATTTCAAAAATCAGCAACTTTATTCATTAGAAAATGGTCTAAATGAAAGTGCGAAAACAGTTACGACAAAGATTAAATGAAACGCTGGAAAACACTGCAATTGTTGAACATTGGCTTCCTCCTCACCAAAGCCTACTATCGTGCAAGGATGGATCGGTTCGAAATCACGGAAGAATTGAACAATCTCTTTGATCCAAAAGCATCGGTTGCACATGTTCTCACCTTGCTATTTTCAATGTGCCATAAGACCCAAGCTATTTGCCTTATAGGAGTACATTCATAACTATAGAACACCGGTATTTCACTGGCCATAAGCACGTCTCTCTTCGTTAGAAACAAATCATTATGAGTCAAACCCCAACCCCATTGTAGACCTCTCGCTACTTTCCCAAACCTACCAACGAAATCCCTACTTAAACGCGCTAAATACTGGTCGTCATTCCAATAGATCTTCCGTGTAACACCGTAGGTATACATGGCTCTCTCATACCCTCTTAGCAGACCGCATCAAGTAGGAACATCCCTCTTCTATAAGATCACAGGTTTAAAAATACTGCACCCCCCCCCGCAAGTAAAGCATACTCAAATATTCCTCTGCGAAACAAGTTTCCAACATATTTCGTGGCATAGAGATCCACTATGGCAAGTCCAAAAACGTCAAAATAATGAAAAACCTACACCTCTCTGTCAACGCTTTCATCGACATGTCACTCTAAGTTGATAGAGATCATTCAATGAGTTTCTTGCAACGCATTCAACCACTATGGCCTGGATTTCTCCGGGCAAAGATTGAATGGGAAAATGTGTCATTTTATCACAGATGTTTGAGAGAAACTTTTGTGCCAAAAAAGGAGAGTTGGGAAAAACAAGTGATTTTTGTTGTAATTAAATAAGAGCTCGAAAAGATGTGGTGTGAGAGAGAAGTCAGTAACCGTAATCTTAATGGTCACTTTGAATAACAACTTCTGGTGATAGAAAGTATGAAAACTTCTTGTCGAACTTAGACTTTTAATTGAATTTTCTTCAACTAACTGAAACAAACCATGTGGCCAAACATTTCGGCAACATTAACTCATACAGTAAGGGTGTTAGCTAAAACAGTTTTTTTTCCTGGATTAGCATATTTTCGTCATTTTTACTTCTTTCCTTGGAAAATGAAGATTTATTTATGATTTATGCTCACGTCCTTTGAAAATGTTTGAGCCTAAGTGTACCGATTGAAGTACGCCTTTGAAGTGTACACCTTTAGGTTTTGACCTTCTATGCATTAAGTCACATATATTTCACTCAGCCGCGGTGAAATTTGTGTTGGCTTAGGTTCACGTTGTCTGAAAAAATTTGATCTGACGATGGTGTACATCCTAAGTGTAGACAGAAGTCCATTTTTGAAGTGTACACCTTTAAGTTTTGGCCTTCTAAGCATTAAATTACATTTATTCCACTAAGATTCAGTGAAATTCGTGTTGGAATAGATTGACGTCCTTAAAAAATGATTGAGTTGACGACGGCGTACAGCGTAAGTGTACAGTTTGATGTACACCTTTGAAGTGTACACCTTTAGGTTTTAACCTGAGAAGTGTACACCTTTGGGTGTTAACCATCACTAAGACATTACGTTTCAGTTTTCATAATATCAAATTGTCGATTACAAATTAACGGAGTCACTGCAAGACACAAATATCATCCCACTCTCCTCTGTGTACCCTTCGTTAACCACTTCGGCGTTCCCGAAGAATTCTTCATAGTTGTCCATCGCGTACTTCTCACGGAATTTGTTTACCGTTTTATCATCGATCTGCGCCATGTCATCATAGGTGCATCCCGTTGCATGCATTTCAAGGAATTTGACTGCGCACGGCCCGCAGTCCCCATATCTATCGTTTTGGTATATGTTATCCGGAAAAGTCCAAGAAAATGAACAACCATCTTCTCCAGGTCGAGGCCACAAGTCGGAAGGAAGATACACAGCTAAAACATAAGGCAATGAACGAAGCAGGGGAGACATGGGCTCCAACACTTCATCCTCACTCTCACTGTGGACTATCTTGCTGTCCAAGATCACCATGTGTTTGGCGAGCAGGTCGATCAAAAGGCCCACCCAGTGATCAATTCCCCACATCATCGGGACATACATTCTGTCAACATCGCCCAATAACTCCATCTTAAAATTCCTTTTTCGAGTTTTTCCGGTTACGAATAATCTCGCATGACCACCCCAGGCGAATATCAACTTGTCTGCCGCTGCCTCGAATTGCCGGACCTTTCCCATTATCGCCGCTATAGGGTAGGGGTCATGAAATACACACCGCTGTTTCATGTACCTTTTCCCATGCCACCTCCACAACATATTCATTAGAACTTGAACTTCATACAGAAGATGTTCAAACAATCTTACATTTGGTAAATGTCAAATCGGGTTAAAACACAAAATTACATAAACCTGCATTACGATACCTCGATGATGACCAAATTTTTCGGCCTCGCCAATGACAGGAAGAACTAATTTGAGAAAACAGCCCCAGTCACAGTAGCAAATTTCGTGTTAAAATTCTTAGAAAGTTACCCAAACAAATATCGAGAAACAATCAAACTATTATTACAAACAAATATAAAAAACAATGTTTACTGTTTGGTGTTTTCCCCGAGTATTTTCTTAAACTCTTTGAACTTCGTTGTATCAACGGAGACCAATGGTGTATACATTTCTTTTTTGCAGCTACCGAAAGGTGATTCAATCTCTTGTCTGGGATGTACACTCCACCAATCTTGGTTGATCTTTTCGGTATACGTTTGTTTTGAACCTTCTCTATTAGGAGTGAACTTGTAGACCTGGTCACATAACGAAATTCCGGTGGTGTTGCATCCTCAGGTGGTGTCTTGTACTCTTCAGAGTTTGTATGTGATGCTGTCTCTTTTTCCTCGGCTGGGCGGACGTAAGCCGTGGGTTGTGCCACAAGGACAAGGGCCATACTATCGTCAACATCATTATCCTTCTTCTGGGAGGCTTCTTCAATGTCTTCGACATCATTATCAGACCCACTTGCATTTACCACCTCCTGAGCAAATAATGTTAGCCTACTCTTCAGAACCTCTTCCACTACAATGACCCCAGGACAATAAGATGTTGACATTTCAAAGATAGTCTTAACCGCTGTACAAACTTAAATTATTCAGCAGATATTAGTATGTCTACATATAGGAATGACTGTACACCATATAAGAAAGGGGTGTACAACAAATAAGATGAGTTGTACATAGTCAATACACCAAAAATGACAAATCAGTACACTTGAACTTGGTGTACAATCAATGATGGCTGTACACCTAAGAAGTCTCCACACCAATGAATGTCTATATATCTTAAATTATTTTGTACCTAAGACTGCCAGTTTAAATAAGACGAGGTGTACACCAAATAAGATGAGTTTTATAGTGGAAGTCAATACACCTAGATTAGAAATCAGTACACCCCAAATTGGTGTACAGTCAATGACGGGTCAATGACGGGTGTACACCTACGAAGTATCTAAACCTATGCAACTTTATACACATTATTTTGCACCTAACAGTATTTTGCATATGAGTAGGACTAATGTACACCACATAAGAAAGTGATGTACACCAAATAGGAAAGGGTTGTACACCAAATAAAAAAGGGTTGTACACCTAAAAAGTCTCTACACCAATGAATGTATATACACCTTAAATTATTTTTGCACCTAAGACTGCCAGTTTAAATAAGACGACCTATACACCAAAAAAATGAGCTATATAGTAAAAGTCAATACACCTAGATTAGAAATCAATACACCCCAAATTGGAGTATAGTCAATGACGGGTGTACCCCTACGAAGTCTCTAAACCTATGCAACTCTATACACCTTACATTATTTTTGCACCTAGCAGTATTTTGCATATGAGTATGACTAATGTACACCACATAAGAAAGAGTTGTACACCAAATAAGAAAGAGCTGTACAACAGCATATAATTATAATAGTTGAATGTTTTACCTCGTCTTCCTCAAAAAGTGGTTGTTGTGGGATAAGTGTTTGAGCAGTTGGTCTATTGCAAAGCTGGAAAGGTTCAGACGGGTGAGACATTGTCTGCTCAGACCCAACAACATTGGCATTCCTTGAGGGTTCTTGGCCGCTAAACCCATGTACACTGGTGTACATGGGCCTTTTACTCTGAGACCCACCATAGTTACCGTCATCACGGCTAGTGTACTGCATTTTTTGGCCCAACCCTTTCTTTCCTGGACCAGGTTCTCGGCTTTTCGAACACCCTTCATTGGGATATAACGAACAATAAATTTCATCCTGCAATGTTTCCATCTGGGATCTAAGCTCCTCACGGATCCACGCTTTCAAATCTTCATATATTTCGCCCTTATCTGCAGAAAAAGGATTTTTCCCAACACCTCGGGTGCGACGAGCTGCCTCAGCCTGGGGCTGAGAAGCACAAACATGTTCTTCGGAGCCTTTGCGAAAATGTCGCCTGGGATTTCGGCACTCTTTTGTGACACCAACCTCAGTGTATTCCGGTGTGCCTTTGAGAGGTGGAAGGGAAGCATCACCCCTCTGAAGTCCTCAGCTTTGAATTTGTGTCCACTCCGAATACGGATAGATAACTTCTCGACTCTGAGGTCCTCGATTTTGTCGTCCCATTGAATATCTTCTCCTTCATCTGGTAATGTAAACGTTACATCAACCTAATTAAAACATAAAATCAATGTTACATTTCAGATTAAAAACTTTCTTTATATTGTAACCAAAAAAAGCCTCACTATATTGTACCTCCAGATCGTTTTCAACCTCAACAATGTCCTCGAATTCCAGAAGTGTTCTAGTCGTGTTACATCCCTCCGGTTCTGTCAAGAAATTCGTCATCTTCTCAGGTTCATGTATTCTCTCAACTAGTGCATGGATTGCTTTGAAAGCCATAAGTTGCAGATTCAAAGGGAAGCCATAACATGCTGTGCTTTTTTTGTTTCAGCCACAGGCACATTCCTTCTAGGGATTTAGCTTTATCAGCAGGAGATGCAGCTGCATCCGGTGTCAATCTAGATAGAGTCGTTAGGAACGCTTCTCTCCCCCAACTATATTCAAGGAATGCTTCAGTGTTTTCAAGCATTTCAACATACGCATGGGTCAATCGAAGTTGTTTGTGACCACACACTAGCAGACCATCTACAAGTGCAATCAGAGCCAGTGGCAATCGCTTCCACACGGGTAGGGTTGCATCTTCAAGCATTCCAATAACATTTGTCACTGTGACGTTTAAATCTTAGGGTTCGAATATTTTATCCCACATTCTTTCAACCCCTGATTCATCTTCACCTGCTGAATGTGAATGACCAAATTTATAAACGAAAGGATTGCACTTTAGGCTCGTAATGTAACCGAATTCACAAAGAGAAAATCTCAGGGGGTTTTCAGCAAATAAGAACCAGAGTTCATATTTGCGAAACGTCAGAAGTTGCCGGATGACGAGCGAGTGAAAGAGTTTACCTGAGTTTAAGCATCGAGCCACTGGCAAGTGGAACAAACACCCAAACTGACTTCCCAACAGGCGCTGGAGTTCAGAAGTTCCTTCAAGACACTTGACTATGAACCCAATGATTGTAGCTTTAGAATATATGTTCAGCCGCGATTTACCTGGATAACAATTGCATGCGAACAGTCTTTCCAGCAGCGGCGAGGGCCCTGCCGACGGTGTATCCATAAAATCTGGTCCGGATTTCGAAATTCCATCGTCTGTATTTTCATCTGCAATAGCATCAGCAAAACACATTCTGAAATTTGGAATGTCATAACGATATTCCATTTTCAAAGTTGGTCAATTTATACAGAAACTAGAACAAAATTAATCAGCAACGAAGCATATACCTTCAGTCGACATAGGTTTCGCCGTTCGAGGGCGTAATACATATGCCATGGTCGAATCAGGAATGCAAATTGAGAAGGACTTGAATCTGGGAAGAGTTGTTAGGGTTTTTATTTTGGATTCTGGTAAACTGTTCTTCGTGAATTGGAGGGAATGTTCGTTGGGCACTTTTCGTAATTGTTGATTGTCGTAAAGAAGAGATCTTACAATTAATAATTAGTTTTAGAATTAAAATTTCTGTATTTTAATTCCAATTAGAAATGCCATGTAATTATCAACTATTAATCTGTTTTTTTAATTCGAATGGCAAAGCTGTAAATAATTGATTTGATAAAACCCTAAGATGTAATGAGGTTTGGTGGTCAAAATAAATGCATGATGTTTGGTTGATGACGAATCAATGTTTGTGAGTTGGAATGTCAGATTAATCATTAGAATTTACATCCACAATACTTTCCTATTTATACCGCTCCTTCCTTGTAAATCTTCATCAGAATGGAATTCTTTGCCGGCTCAGGCTCTGACCATGGAATTCCGCAACGTTTTCCATGAGGTGGCCAGATTGTCATACATATCTGTAAGGCTGGAACATACATTGGAAAGAAGTACTTCGTTTGCAATGACTTTGAGGTAACAAACTTATAACATATTCTTTTTCTTCTTTCAATTTTTAATATAAACATGTGGTTTCCAGAATAATGGCTTGCACATAAAGAAAGAATGGCATGAGGCAATTGAAGAGGAAACACAGAGGCTAAAGAGGAAGGTCGATGACTAGGAACACGCAAAATCCGTCGTCTAAATCCCATTGAATATCGTGTTAGTAGTTTAGAAGAAGACGAGTTGAAAAACACTGAAGAGATCAAAGAACTGAAGTACTTTCTTTAGAATCGTTACCCCAACGACTTCTACCCGCTTTAAATCAATGTGTACGCTATATACTCAGCTTTCTTCTCGCTCATGAACAACCTTTTCAGCCTTGCATCTGGTGTGTACACTCCACGAAGATGCTGGGATTTTTTGCGCATACGTTTACCACGACTCTCCACATAATTGTCCCCCCCCATCCGTCTCAGAGCCAGGCATATATGCTAAAGCTCGAGGGCGTTTCCCTTGACATTGGGAATCATAGGAGATGTTTTCTTTGCAGCTTTCATAATTCTCGTCTTCCTCAACCGGGGATGGCAGATTCTGATCCACGGTTGTGGAAACAGGTCCAACATTATCTTCACTTCTGGGGGATGCAAAATCTTGACCAGATTCCAGATACGATTCTGATGTTGGAGTCTAACCCACAGATGTTCTTTCCCAAGAGTGGTATACATGAAGATTTCCTTCATCTCACGACACATACACAGGTTTTTCACAACGATAGATTACACTTTCCTGCAAGCAGTGTGAATAACACAATAAAATACGAGAAAATTTCTTTGTAACGAAAGACAAAACTAATTGCCAGCAGATTAACTAACCTTGACTGGTGACACATAGGACTTTGGCCAAGCAAGCGTTCTGATGGGGTTTGGAGCGTACGATTCACCTGGTAGAGCGATTCGTGTACTTGGTTGGTGTATGAGACCATACACCTCCTTTATAAATGGTACACTAAATTTAAAACAATGTTCTGAGAAACAAAATGTTGTAACATAACCTGATTGGTTGCATTCTGACATTGGTATAATACATTTAAACGACTTTCTGAGAAAAAAAACCTGTAACTACACCTGATCCAATTGTGACGTAAGACCATGTTCATTCTCGTTATTGTCGCGAGTCTCCACGGTGAAGCCAGGTTGTGTATTTGCTATGGGTTCAGGAATATTTTTTTTTGGTAAAAACACCAAAAAATCAGAATACCTCAAATTTCAGACTTGTTTTTAGGTGCACCTCTAAGCCATCTGCAGATCGAAGTGGAAACGAATGGATTTTCTGTCCAAGGTTAAGAACCGCTGAATTTGTTTTTGTTAACTTCCGGGGTGGTTTCTGCTTTTTGGGGTCCACATCTTTTGGAGAACCAGTATTTTTCTTAACTTCCGGATTGACTTGGTTGTGGATGTTAGTTTGGGGCACACTGAAGTGAGAGCATAATGTTTTCTCGAATTGGTTTAGGCGCTCATTGATCCCATTCGCAAAGGTTTCAAACTGCTGTAAAATCCACGATTTCAAATCTTCGTTTCGAGAGCTACCTGCTTGAGGGGTAATTTCGGGTTCGTTGTGGTCGGACGTTGTTAGGTCTTCGATAACAACATCATCACGTTTACGTGGCCGTAAATTGTTCTTAAGAATGGGCCCATCTTCAGGTTTGTCTTCCGGAGTTGCATTGTCTTTACCAAATGACCTGTCTCCGCCTTTGAAATCTTCAGTTGTAAATGTATGGCCAGAACTGAAGTGGTTGACTAAACAACTAACCTTTGTGTCCTCAACCTCGTCCACCCACAAACAACGCTCAGCTTTGGGGATGAGACTGAAATTAACAGTAATCTACGAAGGCAGATAACATGGAGAAATTAATAAATGTTACAGAAATGTTGACAATAATATAGATCCAGAAGGAACTTACATCTGGTAATCTTTCGACAATGACAATGTCGTGTGTGTTGAGGATAACAAGGGTGTTTGCACAACCATCAGGATTCTGCAAAGAATTATCTTTGTTATCTGCAGAGGGAATCTTGGCCAACAACTGAGGAAACGCTTATAAAGCAAGCAACTGGAGAGCTAGTGGGAAGCCATAGCATGCAGTTGTCTTTTGGGATAAGCGGATCCTTAGTGCGTGAATCGGGTCAGGGGTGTCGTCACTAATCGGGGGAGGCAAAAAACGAGATATGGTGTGTAAAAACGAGGTTCTACCCCATGGATAAGTCATGAAAGACTCCACGTCATTAAGCATTTCTACATACTTAGGGGTGAGTTTGAGTGTTTTATTAGTACAACACAAAACACCATCCACCAAATGCTATTAGAGCCAAAGGTATTTGTTTCCAATCTGCAAGGAATGTATTCTTTAGCATTTCAAGGAACTGAGCGACTGTAATTTCACCTACCGTTGTATCAAAGAGTTTCTTCCACATACTACTTCCTACATTTCCCTCACTTTATGAGTCTTCACCATCGAATGAGCCGTAGTTCAAACCAGTTAAAACCTTATATTCATCTAGGGAGAAACGAATAGGATGAGTACCGAAATTGAACCAGAGTTCATATTTACGTTTCGTACTAAGCTAACGGCAAAGGAGGCTGCCAATGAGATTAGGTGAGTTATGGCAACGATCAACAGGTAGAAGAAATAGTTTGCCAAACTTAGATTGGAGTAAAACGTCCATAGCCTCAGAACCTTGCAGAGCAGACGCTACAGAGCCAATGACATTGGCTTTGGAGTAAATGTTCAGCCGGAAATGCGTGGGTAAAAAGCCCGGAGCAAACAACCTTGAAGGGAATTTTGTGGATAAGCTGACATAACCAGCGTCCACTGGTGCCGTGGAGACCATGGAAGAGGCCGTTTATCGTCGTCTGAGTCAGAAACTACAAAACGAGATGAGTGCTAATTTAATAAAAGGGAACCATATATAAAGGTGAGTTTAACGGCATCGCAAAGTAATGTGAGACCAAAAAATCCGGCCTCCGGTGATGACATGCAGAGTTCAAAGCGAGGAGAGAGTAATGCGTCTGAATTAAATTTTCAAAGTAAAACTATGAAGTAACAACATGAAAACGAACATGCGTACCCGCCTCATCTTCTGAGATATGGGTCGTCTGCTAGCTCTGCTTCCCCTTCAACGGCAATGACCGGAATATCCTCCGGTGATGACCGGAAGATCCTCCGACGATGGATTGTGTTACCATCGCAATCTAAACTAAACTCTACAGCTGAATCAAAACTGAAAGCTCCTCTCACTCGTCACGAGAGCTAAGAACTGAATCGAAGCTAAATCGACTCCGACAAACTTCTGTTCCTACTTTTAGGTTAAACGAATAATTTGATGGAGGGCAGTCAATCTGATAGGCCTTGAATCTTTTCCAAGTAGCACGGAATGATTCTTCAGGGGTTTGCTGAAAGGTGGAGATTTTCTTCCTTATGACCCAGTAGCGATCATCATCGAATTTTTTTTTAGGAAAGTGTTTCGAATTTCTCCGCGACAGGTGACGGATCGTGCTGGTTCTTGATTTAGCCACTCCCTTACTTTTCCTTCCAGAGAGAAAGGAAAAAGTTTACAGTGGTTGTGCTCATCAGAAACAAGCCCCTCCAGGTATTCAACGTGATCTTGTGGGTGCTCAGAGGGCGCCCCATTGAAAAGTTTACGACATACCATGACGTAGTAGTCAGGATTACGCTTAAGATTTTTGGTATTGTTCCTAGTAGCCTAATTGCTGACCAATAGGAATAGGTTCTACCAGGATTTAAGTAGTTTTTCAGTGCCAAATCAAATCCATCACCTTGATTCGAGGTGGGATATGTAATTCCAGGAGTTTTATTTTCCTGTTTATTTTGGCTCATTGCTTTACCTAATTTACCTATTGGTTCAATTTGAACTACTTCCTAATTAGCACATTTGGTAATAGGAAACTTACCTTCTTCCGGTGAGAGGTCATCAATCGATGTATCCGGATAAGTGGCGATCGATATTTCGCCAAAGGTGTCGTCCGATTTTGTCAGTCCCGTGATGCTCGATGTTGAGTCGGGCGATGCTCGGCCGCATATCGTGCCCTCCATTTTAGGTACCTGAAGATTCAGGATAAATAGGAGAGTATAGTGAATTAAATTAACAAAGTCTAAACTAAATCTAAACAAAATCTAATGGTAATAAGAAAGAATCCCCGGCAACGGCGCCAAATTTGATATCACTCAAATTACCACAAGGAGTGACCTTACTCTCTCAAATAAAAGGTCCAGTTGTATTACTTAAGGATCAAATCCATAGAGACTCAAGGATTACTCAATAGATTTTTAGTTCTAAGCAAAAATTAGACTTGATGATTAAAAACAGTAAATGATTAAGATGAACAAGTAAATTGTTCAGAGATTGTTTTTAAGGTGGGGCTTTAGGGGTTTTTAATTGTTCACAAACTCAAACAGATTGTGAAACCAAGAAGGTTTCCTTTGACTAGATCGCGGATAGCAACTATCGTTTGCTAATCGCGAGAAAGTGTCAATCGATATGTCCACAAGAACATCGATCGATGCACCTTTCAAAATAAATATCGTTACGACAGTTGTTGCATCGATTGATATTTCTTCCAGCGAGCTTTGCGGTTTGGTTATTGTTGTTATCTAACTTGCTAGATTTAACTCTCGTGTGAATCTAGTTAGTTAGATAAACTATTTGTAATTAGGGTATTAAGGGATGACTATCATTAATCAATGAATCTCTAGATCTAAATTAAAGATTATAAACCATTAATCTAGCTTTAAACACAATCTAGTTGAAGACATAATTAAACTATTCCCTAGATCAGCCTTGTGGCTAAGACGTATTCCAATCTTTTATGAGAAACCTAAATCTATCAAATAAGAATTACTCAGACATATTCATGAGAGACAAAGCCATGATGGTACAAATAAAACTTACTTGAAATTGAGAAACAAAGTAAAATAGAAGTAATAGAAGCAAAGAAGTTCAAGATCTTCTCAGTTTTGTAATATCAGATCTCTCTCTCTCTCCAAATTCATAAGCTCTTCTTCAATGGTAGTTAAGTTGCTCTCTTCCAAAACTAGGTCTAGAAGTTCTCTAGATGAGTCTGCCTCTAAAGTAGTACAAAACCATAATTATATAGCCTCACAGGCGGCCAGAGACTAAAGTTGTAAATAACGAGACCTTTTGTAAAATATGAAATCTTACAATTCACCATTAAGTGTTGGACGGCTCTTGTGTCGATCGACGGAGGTTTATGAGCACCGAGCGATATTTAATAGAAATTGTCGATTGTTTTGTTACAAAGAGCATTGGTCGATTTTCTATCTTGGTAAAGTTTCTTCAAAATCTCCAAAATGTCTCAAAATCTTTGTTTCTTCGATAGAAGCACCTGGGCCTGTAAATGCTCTAATACTACTATATAATATAATAAATAGCTGTAGAAACATTTATATACCATAGCCAAAAGAGGGTCAAATTCATGGTATATCAACTCCCCCAGACTTATCCTTTTGCTTGTCCTCAAGCAAAACAAACTGGTAGTCTCTCTGAAAGAGGTTTGAAAACAACAAGGATTCACAGACTTTAAACATTGAAAACTCCTATTTTATTGCAATCCACATCTAAGAAGTCCTTATAACAAAAGTACATTATGCAATATCTTAACTTAGCAACCAAATTCAACTATCCAGCAACTTAGCAAATATTTGTCTATCGTTCCCCTATCTAACCTCATTTCTTAACATAATAAATGTATAGGCTTTACCTAGTATTGATCACATGATGTATAGATTATTACTCAAACGGGTATATGAGTAACAAGTAATCATATTATGGTTTCTCCCTACATATCTCTTCTCTGAATCTTTTATTAACACAACCCCAATGAATCAGAGGTGGATGTTTAGTCCATCCTGACCATCTTGTTGGTTTTGTTCTTTTTCTTTTGACAATAAAGTAGGAGAATAATGGGGTCCTTGGTAATTTACCTTACCCTCGCTTCCATCGAAGTGTGATCATTCCATAAAATTTAGAATAATGAGGTTAAAGGTAATTTACCTATCCCTCTAAACCACAAGAAATAATTTCAATCTTTTATTTTTCTAGATGCCGAAGAAAGAATAGAAGGAAACCAAAAGTTTACAGATTTGTACCTTTCAGAATTGAAAGAGGATTCTAATCCGGTGTATCTCAAACCCCAAGATAAGCGAATTGTGTCAGGTTTAGCGTTGGAGGCTAGTTTCGGTTCCTTCAGACAATCTAAGCTAGTGTTTATGTTGACAGGTTGATCCACTTTAACATCTTAGTACTATCTGTGACAAGTAAATCTAGAATGGTGCTAAAAGAGTTGTTAGACCTTATGTAAAAATAAAAAGTTCATCCCGTTTTTAAGTTAAAGATAAAAAAATTTGAAAACAATTAAATAAGACTCAAAAATAACTAAATAAACGTTAGTGAACATTCCCCAGACTTAAATTACATTGTCCCAGTGTAACTCATCCGAAGAAAGGAAAGTGAAAGGTAAAATTTAAAATCAAAATGTTATGTTAGAAGTTCATACCTCTCTGTCTCTGGTGTCGATCGACGTAGTCACAAAACTGTCGATCGACGTCAGGGTGACAAAAACTGCATCGTGTCGGAGATGTCTAAATCGTCGGTTTGTTAGTGATGTTAGCTCTGTTAGACATGTCAAACACAAGTGATAAGCAGTAAAACAGTCTAAAAGTGCAGGGTACGAAAATGAATGTCATACAAATCCAAAAAACTTAAAAAGAAATAGTTCATAAAGATAAGGGATAAAAGTGGTAGGACTAACCGGTGTCCTCGCTGGTCGCATCCGCGTAGTCCGATGAAGGAACGCGGTGCTGGCGAGAGGGTCCTGCGACATCTTGTGATCTAGCATGAACACTCCTCCTGCTCGAGCAAGGTGTTCTCGATACTCTGGCCCAGATGGCACGGAGAGCATCCACCACGATGCGCTGGGACTCTCCCTGATCGTGTATCGAAGTAGCTGGGATGTCCGGGAATGCATGGAACGGAGGCTCTGAATCTCCTTGTGCAGCTCGAGGTCGTCTGTTCCCTGGAGGGCGGCATGGTATGGCACTGATATCGTGTAGGAGACGCTCATCTGGCTGAATCCGGAGCATGTCCGCATCCCCAGAAAGTTTGTGCTATCACGATGTGGCAGCCGCAGCAAACGGAGTTGTCCCTCGTTCCTAAAACTCCAGAAGTAACCATCCTTTAACCAACTGGAGTTGACCATGTGCTATCTGTCCAGGAAGTGGTGAGTGGTGTTGGCATCGGCGGCATCGAGACGAATGCCGAGATGCATGAAGATCGGTGTAAGCAAACTCCCAATTGTCTCTTTCTTCTGGCCACGGCCGTTGAAGGGCTTCATCTTCAGTGAAACAAGGTTCTCAGCAAAAATGGCTCCGAGGTTTGGCGTGAATACCTCTTGGTTCGGGTCAAACCTGCTCAAGTCGGCCAATCCATCCAACACACAAAAGAGGAGGGTGAGGTCGTGTATCCTTACCTTGTTGGGCTCCATCTTGCACAACAAAGTGTTGGCAACAGCCCGCATGAAGTAGCGCAATCTGGGTTGACGGATGTCCGTCTGAGTGGCTGAGCAGGAATCCCATTGACATGTACCGATAAGCTCCCAAAAATCAGATTGCCTTGGAATCCATAGATCCCACATACCTCAAGAATGGAGATGATGTAGCGTCTTCCTCTGGCGAAGAAGGACAGAGTGCCATCACCCGCAATCGGTTGCGGGTTAGCATATGTGAGCTGAGCGATAGCCATGAATTGGTGGACGAGTGGAGCGTAGAGGTCATAAGGACGGGTCGCCATAGTGCCAAAACTCATCTGTTCAATAATGTCGAGTATGTCGGACTTGAACCCAAGTTGCTGAATGGTGTCTTGGTCAATGAAACGAGTTTGTTCGATGGAGACGTCCAACCAAGCATTATAGAATAGGCTGTCATAGTCATCCCATGTATCAGTGAGCCTGCGGTTGGTGCACTTGTTACTTTTCACCGCTGCTTTCGGGTCCACAAAATCCGCAAATGTAGGGATCAGAGTTCTGTCGTCGCGAGGCCATGGATGTCCAATGTTTTGTGGTGGAGTGGAGGTAGAGCGTCAACTCCTAGATGATCTTGCTCTGCCAAGCTTTTGCTTGGTCATTCTCTCATCTCCAGAATCGATTGGTACCTACAAAGACACGCGATAGTAGAAACAAGTTAGTACCCAAAACCGCAGTGTATGATGTCGATTGACGCACCGAATAAGCTATCGATCGATAGAGAAAAATTGTGTGGGGCCGATTCATAAGAAATTGATCGAGATTGTGCTTCCTATGTCGATCGATTTCGTATCGCGGAACCTGCAAAAATCACTCAACCCAAACCGCAAACGAAAGGTAAAATTGACACATCATATGGTGTCTAAACTCTATGTGTTCAACCAAAACAACTCATTTCATGTCTAAATCGTGCCTAATCAATCGTTCTTGCTCTCCTAATGATGAAACCACATACTACACTTAAAAATCGAGAATTCCGTAACCATACCTTGTAGATCGGTGCTGTAAGTGAGTAAAACAGATAGAAGATTGAAAAACGAGCAGATTATGGCGAAAACGAAAGAATTTCGTCAAAAAACGAGAGAGAAAGAGAGGTTGTCGAATTCGTTTGGGTTTTAGGTTTAAGGGTGAAAGCCGCGCGTGTCGACTTAAATGAGGTTTCCCTCGATATCACCCTATCGATTCATACATCGCTACATGCGTCGATCGATATATGTTCATTTGACACTTTATCCCGAAAAAATTCAACCCATTTTTTTAGATGGGTTGCCTCCCATTTAGCGCTAGTCTATAGCCATATAACTTGATTGACGGAGTTGATTACTCCATGGTTGGTAGCTCGAGATGCAGAGGTCTACTATTTGGTGGTTTAGCCCAGTATTGTTTGATTCGTTGGCCGTTTACTGTGTATTCCTCTCCTTTGCCATTTGCAAGGGTTATGGCTTCGGATGGGTGTACATTATTTGTGATAGTAAAAGGACCTGACCAACGAGAGCGAAGCTTTCCAGGAAATAAGGTTAAACGAGAATTATAGATGAGTATCTGATCATTACGTTCAAAGTGTCGGGATATGATTTTCTTATCATGATAGGCTTTTGTCCTTTCTTTGTATAATTTTGAGTTTTCGTATGCTATGTGTCTTATTCCATCCAGTTCATTAAGCTGAATCAGTCGCTTTTCAGTGGCTGGCTTGATGTCGAAGTTTAAACGCTTTACAGCCCAAGCCATTTTGTGTTCTAATTCAACTGGAAGATGCCATGATTTCCCGTAGAGCAAATGGAAAGGTGTAGTTCCAAGGGGTGTTTTGAATGCAGTTCTGTAGGCACACAGAGCATTATCGAGCTTCTGAGACCAGTCTTTTCTGGAGATTCCAACTGTTTTCTCAAGAATTTCTTTGATTTTCTATTCGACACTTCTACCTGTCCACTTGTTTGTGGATGGTAGGGAGTGGCGACGTGATGGTGAACACCGTTTTTATGAAGCAGTCTCTCGAAGACTTTGTTTATGAAATGGGTTCCGCCATCACTTATCACGATCCTGGTTATTCCAAACCTTGGGAAAATAATGATCTTAAATTTTTTTATGATGACGGAGGCATCATTGGTTGGGGATACTATTGCTTCGACCCACTTGGATACATAGTCGACGGCGACTAGTATATATTTGTTTCCATAGGAAGTGGGGAAAGGACCCATAAAGTCAATACCCCAGCAGTCGAAAACTTCTACTTCTAGAACGAACTTTTGTTCCATTTCATGCCTCTTGCTAATCTTCCCACGTC
>JABAYD010013649.1:0-14529 GCA_014822095.1 Diplotaxis tenuifolia
AAACTTGAATGGTAATTTCTTTTATTTTGGCAAAGTATATTCAACTTATATTAATTTTGAACAACAAAAGAAATTAACATTCAAGTTTTAAAATTTTAAAATAATTTATATATGGACATTTTGTAAATAATTGCAAAAGATGAAATATATTTAATTTTGTATAATTATAAATATTTTATTATTTCTATTTAGTATAATATAATTTTCTTAAAGATATAATAATTAAAAACATGTTCATATATTAATAAGAATCAAAAATATAATAATAACCAAAGTTTTAATTAGAGAAAATGAAAACATCTAGTAGCATATATAATTACATATATTTAGTATCATTTAAAAAAGCTACTTTAGTCTAGTTATTAATGTGTCCGCTTTAAAGAGTGATGATGCACGGGTTCAAATCCCAAAATGTGCATATTTTTTGAAAATATAATAAAATCAAAACGAAGTCGTTTTATCATTTTAACGGTTGACTAACTTCTGTTACGATCAATGTAGGTTTAGACACGTTTTAAATTCAGGTAGTTTTTTTTGAATTATAACATAGTTCGGGTCGTATTTGACACTGGCTGTTAGTTCGGGTTGTATTTGGTACGATTGAAATTGTTTGTTTAGAAATAGGCACTTTTCCCTATTTTTGCTACGGTCGCAGAAATTCAATTTTGTTCATTCATGTGGTATAAATAGGAAGATTTATGAATCACCTTCAAAATCATTCATGATAAAAAAAATATGTGGAATGAAAGGAATAAATGGAAAGGATAAATAATCATCTCATCTCGTAAACTACCACTATTTCGTTTCTTTTCATTCATGTTATATCAGTTCATTATATTCCATACATTCCAAAATATAAATCTCAGTTACAGCCTAAGTGTTGTAGTATTTGTTAGCTTTTAGTTGAATTGTAATATTTTAGTAAATTTCATAAACTTGAAAGTGTATCTTATGCTTTAAAATTGTACAAGTTATTGGGTATATTTCATATATTAATTCATAAAGAGGAAAAAAACTTCTTTGTATTAATTTACCCAAAAATTTACACAAAAATAACTGTGAAGTCATAGGTATGGTCTAGAAATTTTATAAACAAAAATTGTTTTTGGCACACGAAAATTAGTGGATAAATTTTTTAAGTTTTATGAGCAATGATACTAAAGTAAGGACTGAAAATTCTCTCTTGTTGTCCAGACTTACAATTACAAACTAAAAATACCTCGTTCTTACAATGCAATCTATTCAAATATAGTTTCAATTCTTCCATGTTTACTTAGTATCATACTGATCCATGGAGTTAAAGAGATCTTGTTTCTATCACTGATGAAAGATTGTATCTAAATGTTTGTGGTCCTACTAATATTAAACTATATCATATATAATAGTAATAATAATAATAACTAGTTTATAAAAATTTAATTTATTTTTCATTGATGAATAATTGATTTAAATTATTATTTTAATTCATAGGTTTTCATGTTGAGAATTCTTGAGGGCGATGAAATGGAAGAGGAGCAAGATTCTCTTGTTAGCTGAAGATCTTGCTTTAACAGCCGTGAAGGAAACAGAGACAAAAGCATAAGAGGTGGTTATGATAGCAGGAGCAAGATAGGTTATTATTATCGAGATATTGAAATCTAATTCAAACAGTTCACTTTTTCTGATGAAATATAGTAAGGTTTTGACTTTGTAACATAACGTCAAGATTAGGTTACAAATTTTGGATATTAATTTAGTGGAGAAATATTTAGCGACTTAGTTTGCCATTTTTACTGGAGTAGCCAAATCTTGACTATCATCATTCAATGCATTCCACCAAAGAGAATCAATAGCTTCTAAACGCAGACACAAGACATATTAAGGTTATGCCGAAAACAAGAAACAACGATAATTAAATTTGAAGAAGATCTACTATGGAGAATCCTACTGTATTTGTTCTGATTGCTGAAGTTGTGTACATGTACTGCTCTCTTTTTCCCTTATGCTCATGTGCGTGATTTCCTCATAATTTCTGATCTTGGATTCTGCAATAATGTGTTTTTTGGTAAAAGTCTCTCTTGATCGATAGGAAAATCTAATATGGGTGATTAGAGCGCCTCCAATACAAAGGTGGAGAGAGTATCTAAGAATTAAAGAAAAAATAAAAATTAAAAAAAAAATTGAAGAGAAAGAATGAATTGGTTCTGAAATGGAATTATTTGAGGATCGGTGTAAATTGCCACCTCCACATGTCTTCTTCTAAATACATTTGGTTTCACTTATCTCTATCTCAATTGCTCTTAGTTCTGAGAATTTGTTGGAATTAGATAATTAGAAAGTAATTGTCTTAGATGGAACCTTTTCAATAGCAAATACAAAGGCGTTTTATTGGTTGCTACTGCTTTAGATGGAAACTCGAACCTATATCCTATAGCATTTGGAGTTGTCGACTCTGAGAACCACCGCTCATGGGATTGGTTCCTGAGACAACTTATGGTTGTCATCGATGATGATAAGAGTTTAGCTTTTGTGTTTGATAGGAACATCTCACTTGGTAAAGCGCTTGAGAACGTGTATTTGTTGTCTCATCATGGCATTTGTGTCATCACTTGATCAACAATGTCGTAACAGGCTACAAGAGGAAAGGTGTCGCTGGTTTGGTTACAAAGGCTTCTAAATGTTATCGGGTTGCTGATTTTCAGAAGCTTTTCACTGCTATTTGGTCCATTGATCCTATGATAGGAAATTATCTGATAGACGTTGATGTGAGAAAGTGGGCTCGTTGTTGTTTTATGGGTAGAGGTATGATATAGGACCACTAACCCTGCTGATTCGATAAATGTTGCTTTGCGTACACCACGAGAGTTTCCAGTTATACCTATGTTGGACAGCATAAGAGAAATGATGACTCGATGGTTTTTTCAGCGTAGAACTTTAAGTTTTAAGCATACACAACCACTTATCATTGCTGTAGAGAAGAAGATTGACCGAATGATTGAGAAGGGTAAGAAGTTTAGGGTGTTCCCAATTAGAGAAGACAGTTTTTTGGTTCAAGGTGACAAATTTGATTGTCTGGTTGACTTGGCTAGGCGAACATGTACTTGTGGAAAATTTGATTTGATGAAAATACTATGCAGGCACGCCATAAAAGCGGGTTTCAGTTTAGGGATACAAGCACACACACTCACTGACGATGTGTACACGACTGCCTCATGGAACTCGGCGTATGAAGAAAGTATAAAACCTATTAGGGTCCCGGAAGATGCATGGAGTGTCCCATCTCATGTCGAACAGGCGGAAGTCTTTGCTCCAAATACTAGACAAGCTACTCGTAGGAGGCGCAAACGCAGATACATGATGGTTGAAGACAAGATCCGTTCACAAAGATCCCAAGGCTCTAAATGTCGAAAATGCAGCCGATGTGGCATTGAATGGCACAACAGGACAAGGTGTATTAGAGCAATATAGAACCTCAGCTCAGTTCTTTGAAATCAGTTTTATGCAAGTTTGGCTTTCTGCAAGTTATCTTTCATATCGATTCTTTGTTTTTGGCTTTTATGTTGGTTTGATGCTGTGTTTCTTTCATGTTGAACTCAAATTAAGTTATATGCAAGGTTTTTCATTATCATCTACTTATGTGTTTTGTGTATATTTATCCTTATCATCATTTGGTTTATCTCGATTTCAGATGTTTGATACAACCCAATAAAACTGGAAATCAAAATGGTTTCATCTTATTTTATGCAAATAGGTTCAGAAAATCATTACATCATCAATCAAATCTGGAACAGAGACATAAAATACTAAGAATGGATCCAACACAACCAACTCTTTCGTCATTCCTCTGCTTCAAAACTTCTTCTTCCACCATCTTCTTCAACGAACCTCGCATCTCTTCTATTTGTTCTGCCATTATCGCTTGATGCTCATCCATCTTTTGAATCTCTTCCAACAGAGCCTCATCCACCCACTTAAAAAGATGTTGTTCTTTCTTCCTCTGATTTGATACAGAAAACATATAAGTCGTAACATATAAGAATGCTATACAAGTAATTATATATCACAATTACCTTCAAACCAATCTCACATTTGAAAAATCGACGGCATAGGTTCTCCTCGGTTTTGGATACATAAGTGACGATCTCTTTTTCACACCAGCATCTTTAAGGAATCCCTCCATTGTTTTTCATGTTCGTGTTTCGTCTTTGAGAAAGATAGAAGAAATAAAACGTACAAAAAGAAACGGCGAATGCTAAAAAGGGTTTCTGTAAACTGAGGAGATTATATAAGAGAAATTTTAGGGTAACAATGCCTCTTATCGGGTTGATCACGAGGAAATATATGCATGTTATAGGTTATTGATTTGTGTGGGTTACTTGTTGATATCGGTTATTGATTTGTTATGTTCAAGGTATGTGTTACTTAGCAATATCGAGATTATGGTTTAGGATCATGTATTGTGTATTGTTTAGGGTTATGTATTGTTTAGGGGTTAGGGTCATGTATTGTTTAGGGTTTAGGGTTACTAGTTGATATCGAGATTAGGGTTTAGGGTCATGTATTGGTTTAGAGTTACTAGTTGATATCTAGATTAGGGTTAGGGTCATGTATTGTTTAGGGTTTAGGGTTACTAGTTGATATCTAGATTATGGTTTGGGTCTGGTTTTAGAGTCAAGTAACATAAGACATTATCAAATAAATAGTAGAGTAACAAGAGACTTAATAACCTAAGAATCATTAACCTAAGATCCGAGAAGACATTATCAAATAAAGAGTAAAGTAACAAGAGACTGAATAACCTAAGAGTCAAATAACAAGAGAATCGAAAACCTAAGAATCAATTTTAACTAGAGGAGATGTAAAGGTTTTTGGAGGAGTGAACTTTGACATCCTTAAGATAAACTCAGGATCATTAGCTGCTTCCCAAATGTCATAAGCAATCTTCTGGCGAGCTTCTTCGATGTTGCCGTCATGCACCAAAGATAGGTCTAATCCTAGAAGATGACATTCAATATGCTTCAACGCATATACTCTATAATTTGCGCTACACGTGTTTAGGAGGGACATGGGGGCGTAACTTACATCATATTCCTTAACGACATGTTGCTTACTGTTTGAAGACTGCACGGCTTTGACAATTCTTGGGATGAGAACAGCAAATGGTTCCACTTCTTTTTTTGTATTGCAGTCCCTCACAGTAAAATACCTCGATTAAACGAGTATCAAAGTTGACGCACATGGAGATCCAGTGGCTGTCGTTGATATTGAGAGGTATATACATCCGATCAACATTAAGATTCCACATTAGGCATGTTCGTCCGTGTGCAGGAAGTTCCCCAATGCTGTGTTGATGTAATAAGCCACCTACTTTGAACTTCCGGATCCTCATGTCCTTCTTAAACTCTATGTAAGAGTTCTTCATTTGATTACTGAATATGCAGCTCATGAAGGCTACTTTCTTTGCGTTCCATCATCCAAGTGAAGTTCTTTCACGGAATATGTATATCATAGCATCCATTTCCTGCAAAATAAAGGACAGATTGTTAGTTAATGTAATACAGAAAAATAAGAATGTACTACTAAATAACTCACAAAGTTCTTTAGCCACTTTTGAGGTCCTAGAACACGTGATATTAGCTTAGTTGTGCTCATGGAAGGTCCAATTTTGAGCTCCCTGTAAAATGCAAGTACATTAGAATGTTTTTGAATTAAAACACATGAGTAAACATTGGAAACTTACGTATAACTTGAGGTCTACGCAACCACTTTTGCCCATGAATCCTCAGGGACAAACACTAAAGAGTAGTCATCATCATTAACCCTTTCCTTAGGTAGTTCTATATCTTTCAGGATAGGTGGTCTCCAGTCAGCAGGTTTAAATGAAGACAGTGGAATCACCCACTTTTGAGAGGGGTCAAAATCTGTTACATGTGATGCTTGAGAAAGGTACCCCATGGCCTTTTGTAACGACTTTTGTGTCCCTTTTTGGTTTTTGTTTTTTGATATTTGTGACAAATTCTTCAAAAAATCCATCAGGTCATCATTTTAAGCATCCTGTTTATAAAACCAAACATAACATTAATATATAAATTTTACATCACAGTCAAGTTACAAACCGAGATACCACATACCAAAATACAACACTACAAAGAGTCAAAATACATAAGAACTTACAACAAAAAGATAAATCATTCCATCACATTACAAAGCTTCATTTTTTAGTTACCTTTCTTATTGCCTGAGGGCTGCGGCGAACCGTAACAGGATCCACTGACTGAGATCCCTTGGCTTTACCTTTTCCCTTTGCTGCTAGAGAACTCGTAGACTGAGATGCAATGCCTTCGGCTTTTGACTTTGCTGCTGGAGAACCCGTAGACTGAGATGCAATGCCTTTAGCTTTTGCCTTTGCTGCTGGAGAACCCATAGACTGAGATGCAATGACTTTAGCTTTTGTTGCTGGAGAACTCAGAGACTGAGACGCTTTACCTTGATCGTTTCCCATTGGTGCTGAAGTAAACGGAATCTCATCACTTGCTGAGCCTTTTTCCACTTTGTTTGAAGGACCCGTACAAATAAACATTTTCTCATGAAGTTGATCAATCTCTTTGTCGACCTTGTGAAATCGCTCATTTATGTCTTTCCTTAAAGAGTTGAAAGAAGATGTGAACAAACCTTCAATGAAGGTCTTCATTTCACCTGATAAGCTGCTGGATTGTTCAGCCGCCCGTTGACAAAGTAGTTTTTTCTTTCGAGACTCGGAACCAGGATCATTTATATTACGCTTGCTCCTCCTTGCAACAACAGCCGCTTCTTCCACTTGTGGTTCTGGAGCAGCATCCACTTCTACATCACCTTCTGAGTCTGATAGCATCGCTTTGTTAGGCAAAACCTCCATTTCCCAATTGAATTCAGTCCAATCTTGTTTGCTGTTGATCAGAGAAATAATACACCGAAATCTTTCATCATTCTTCTCATCCACCCTCAAGAACTCTTCACTAGCAATCACATCGGCATTTCCAGTATGAGATATAAATGGGCACAACTCTCCCTGACAAGAGAAAAACAAGAAAATTAGAAACAATTTTGGTTTGAAAATTGAACTGAATATAAATAAAATAAAAACAATAACCTTATCGAAATGGGAACCAAGGCTACTGATATCTTCATAGGATACTTTCTCACTTCCTTTCCAATTTCTGCATCTCACTTCTGTGACATTTTCCTTGAGCTTTGTACCCAACATGGTTCCAATGTCTGGGACAGCCTCTATAACCCAAATCTGAAACGCATACGAGAATCCATCCATCACATAACTGTTCTTCAGATGAAAGTCGGTCCTTAATTTGAGTATTGATGCAATCAGCTCATCATAGGCGTGAAGACCCCAAGGATACAACCTCATTTTGTCAAAATCCATCACCAAACGGATGTATTCTTGAGGGATTGCAATTTTCTCATCCTTTGCGATGAGGAACCCATGGATAATACACAAATAAACTAACCTCAACTTGTCTACGTACGCCCACTTGTTACAAACTTTGAGGAGATCCTTCTTTATAGCAACCATGTTGATCTTTCCATTTTCCTTCAGCACTTGACTCCAAAAACCCTTATCACTCTTCCAACTACCGAAGTGTATATCGGGTTCCTCTTTGTACTTGAGTCCCGTAATAGCTTAAAACTCTTGCATTGAAAATCTAAGAGGCCTCTTTGCAAATCAGAAACCACAACTCGTGAAGCTTAGGCACCTTCAGCTGCTTGCATATGAAGTTGTGAACAATCTTCCCTGAGAAGTGGAGCTTGTTATCATTGATTGCCAGAAGCGGACCAAAGACAAGGTCTTTCTGCACTTCCTCGTACTCATCCTTGAGAGAAACCTTCAGTATACCCAGAATCGTACGTCTACACGTGTTGTTAATCTTCGGAATCTGAGTCTCAATTCCTTCTTCATGAATGCGTTTTGGATACGAGTAAGCCATCCTATAAACCATGAAATCAAATAACATTATAGTCACTATCAACTGATGCACTAAACACACGTAAAAGCCTATAACATGTTATCAGATTTACATGTGAAATTGTACACAAAATAATCACAAAGTAGAACTAGCTAAATTGATCAGTTCTACATTGTGAAATCGTACACAAAAGAATCACAAAATAGACAGTTTCAGCTATTGAGATCAAAAAACAAATCTGATCCAAACAACATGTCAACTCGATCTTTGTGATTACTTAGAACTAGCTAAATTGATCAGTTCTACATTGTGAAATCGTACACAAAGGAATCACAAAATTGATAGTTTCAGCTATTGAAAACAAAAAACAAATCTGACACAAACAACATGTCAACTCGATCTCTTTTAGTGAACAAAGAAGAAACTTGAATCAATTTGAGTTTCTAACAAATTCAGTGTTTCAGCAATACATGCACATCAACAAAAGTCTAAACAAAATCAGTATCGAAAAGGGTATACAAAAACCTAACCTTCAATTTTGGAAAAAGAGGAACCGAAATGGGTATCAAACACAAATTTCTTCTAATTCACCCGTTGAAAGCTTCCCCCCGCCTCGTGTTACTGTCGATTCGTGCTGTCGGAGAAAACATAAAAACTTAGGGTTACTTGTCAAAACAAGATTCGAGAAAACAAACAAGGAGAAAACACTAGTACATACCACAGAGGAAGAATGAAAAGGAAGGAGAACAACACAATAGCAAGACCGGGACAGAATTTACCGGCGAAAGAGACCCGCCAGAAGAAACCGTCAAGCTCGAAAGTGGAATCGTCATTGAGAGCCAGAGGAAGAAGGAAGAGGAAGGAGGAAGGAGGAAGGACGATGAAACGATAGCATGATCGGGACAGAGTCTATCGGAGAAATAGACCCCCCGGAGGAAACCGGCAAGCTTGAAAGTGGAAGGGATCGCATATTTGAAAGCTCCTTCGATGGAGTGTCGAAAAAAATAGGAATTTTGGAAAAGGGTATACAAAATTTCAGTATCGAAAAGGGTATACAAAAACCTAACCTTCAATTTTGGAAAAAGAAGAACTGAAATGGGTATCAAACACAAATTTCTTCTAATTCACCGTCGAAAGCTTCCCCCCGCCTCGTGTTACTGTCGATTCGTGCTGTCGGAGAAAACATAAAAACTTAGGGTTACTTGTCCAAACAAGATCCGAGAAAACAAACAAGGAGAAAACACTAGTACATACCACAGAGGAAGAATGAAGAGGAAGGAGAACGACACAATAGCAAGACCGGGACAGAATTTACCGGCGAAAGAGACCCGCCAGAAGAAACCGTCAAGCTCGAAAGTGGAATCGTCATTGAGAGCCAGAGGAAGAAGGAAGAGGAAGGAGGAAGGAGGACGAAACGGTAGCATGATCGGGACAGAGTCTATCGGCGAAAGAGGCCCCCCGGAGGAAACCGGCAAGCTCGAAAGTGGAAGGGATCGCCTATTTGAAAGCTCTTTCGATGGAGTGTCGAAAAAAATAGGAATTAGGGATTTGGCTTCAAAATACTTTATTATATTATAACTATTATATTTAATATTAGTTTTTATAAACGATTAACCATTAGTTTTTATTAACCATTAACCATTTGGAAAAACTGCCAAGAAAATCTCGAACTTTCAAAATTAAGCCAATAAAAACCTCAACTAATTTGTTAGCCATTTAAATCTCATACTTTACAAATTTTCCCATTTAAATCTTGAATATTACTTTGACCAAGCCATTTAATACACTTTAAAAGTCAACTGTTAAAAACATACCAACACCGTTAAACACCAAATTATGCCGTTGTAGCCTAATTAAAAATCTTCTGAAATTCTTAATTCGCAAACCCTAATCCTAAAATTGAAAATTCTATTAAAAATTACCAAATGAAAATTCTTCTTATCAGTGCCAAACCTTTCCGTGTCATATTAACGGCTGGATCCAATTAGGAAAAGCAAGTTCTAGTAACAACATATGTTTTATGACAAGAGGACAAAAGTCTCTATGACTACTCGTATGTTCATGAGGTTCTGAAACAAAAGAATTTTTGTATATTCTTTTAAATACGGGCTCATGGACTTTTGTTCTTTGCCTTGTGGTTTTTTTCGTGGTCAAATATGTTTTTTTAGAAAAGAAATTGACAGCTGTGGTCAGATATGTTAAATTGTCAATCAACCATTGAGTAAGATAAATTGCAGTTACTCACGTTTCAAATTTGAAGATAATGTGGCTACATTAGCTTTAGTCGTGTTGTGTAAGATCAATATTTTTTTTGCCAAATCTGGAAAAGAAAGAGAGACATGATCAATGAAAAAGTTACAGATCTTGGCCGTAAGGTTGTGACAGCAACCTTGGCCGTATTTCTTCGGAAAAAAATGCTCACCAGGGGGTGAGAACCCACCTCATGGTGATGATGCTATTATGTTCCTCCTTTGCCTTGGCTTGAAAGCTGGTTGTGTTTTCGTTCATAACATCCAATTCTTTTTTTAAGGAAGTTTATAGTAAGCAGATGTTAAGACAAAAACCTTTATATTTAGGTCTACGTAGGTTTAAAATCTAACGGTGTTAATATGATTTTAACAGTTGACTTTTAAGGTGTGTTAAATTGGGTCAAAGTAAATTCAGGATTTTAATGGGCAAATTTTAAAAATATGGGATTTAAGTGGCTTATTAATTAGTTGAGACTTTTGTTGAATTAATTTTGAAAGTTGAGGATTTATTTGGCGTTTCTCCCTTAACCATTTTAATTAATATTGCTGTTTTATAATTTAATTATATCTAAAATCTAATTACCAAGGATTAAATTAGATTTTCCTTATAATTTATTCTAAGAGAACATGAAACATAGATTTTATTCTAAGGAGATAAAACATAGATGCTTTGATTCCTTATTGGCAAATTTTTTTTATTAATAGAGCATGAATGCATGATTGATGTAGATTTAAGGCTGCTGACAATTAGAACATCTGCATTGAAGGTTTGGAGGGGAGGTTCACACGCGGTTCAAGATAAAAAAATAATAAAATATGATGATTTTGGTGAACCCGGGTCTTGCAGGTTCACTGAGATGAATCCGGTTCATTACTGTTTTGCCACGTGGCGGTCCGCGATTGGTTCAATTATTATTATTTTTTTTAAAAGTCAAATGAAAAAAATTAAAATAATTATTTATTGCATGGATAATCAAGATTGGAGGGGTTTACTAATGAGATACTCTTAGTGTTGTGGGCCCATCACCGATCACATCACAATAAGGCACTAAATAGAAGCAGTCAAACACATATGATTCACGGCAAACGCGTGGACACAATAATACCTTCGTTTATCTTTGGTGCAACACAATAATACTAAATATGTTTATTTACATATACACGCGAATATGAAGGTATCCACCAGGAACCTAGTATTACTTTTCTTCTATGGCCAGTCTACTGCAGATGGGTTCACCTCTTATTGACAGTAAGACCCTTATGAAGACTATCCAACGTCCTCGGTCTTTCACATGCGCCATAGTAGCCAAAACGACACCGGGCAATGAGTCTCCATTTGTTCCTCGTCGTTCCGCAAACTATCGGCCTTCTCTTTGGGACCATCACCATCTCCTAACGCTCGAGAATAAATATACGGTACGTAAGTATTCACTATATATACATTTTTTGAGTATTCAAAATATATACAATATGTCAATATGTTCATTTACAATGTCCACTCGTTTCAGAATGTTAAAAGTGTGCAAGAGAGGGATTTGTTGAAAGAAACTGTGAGAAAGATGCTCGATCATGAGAGGAGCACTAATCTCGACCAATTGGAGCTCATTGACGATCTACAAAAACTAGGGTTTCTTACCATTTTGAACAGGAAATCGACAATATTTTGACATTTACTTATCACAAATTAGATAGAAGAAACTTCAGAGAGTATGACATCGAATACGATCTACACGCTACTGCCAGTGCCGTGCGAAGAGATTTGGGGGCCTGAGGCGAGATTTTTTTTTTTTTTGTTTATATAAATGTGTATAAAATGTGATGAAATAACTAGTAACATAAAAATGAAGGTTAAAATAGAGTGTGTGATACTTTTAAAATATCATAAGTCTCTAAAACTTGGGTATTACTATATAAGACTTTTACACATTTTTACATTTATTTATATTCAACGCAAATGATAAAAATATACAGAAAGATAATACTCCCTCTGTTTCAAAAAGATACATATTCTAGAAAAAGTATTTGTTTCAAAAAGATATATTTTTTAGATTTTCAAAGCATTTTTAGTCAACTAATAATGAAAATTGTGAATTTCAAAATCATTTATTGCATTTTCTTAAATCTTATTGGCTTACAAATATAAGAAATATAAAATTACAAAAAACTATATACTAATAAATAAGTTTTAAGTGTTTTCTTAATAAGTGTGAAAATATCAAAACATTTATCATTTTGAAACAGAGGGAGTAATAGATAAAATCTTAAAAGTTAACAGAAATTGCATCAATTTTTATTTCTGTGGTTTTCACCAAATCATCCTATTGATGACTTTAAAAAAAATAAAGTCTTTAGATTTTAAATAAAACAGATTATAACAAAAAAAGGTAAATCTCAAACAAAACCTGGTTTCGAAAACCTAGTGAAAATTGAACTAATATTGTAATAAGATGCAAAAATAAAATAGAGGGGTCCTAAAATCTTGACATTATATGGGGCCTTTTTCATTTCAAGGTGAGCACAGCTCTGGCTAGTGCACTCGCATTCCGACTGCTTATACAGCATGGTTTCAATGTTTCAGAAGGTAATCATCACTTATAGATGTTCCATTCTTGATCTATTTAACATTTTCATTTTATTTAGTTTCTACAAACATTTGTACTCTAAAATATATATATTCCCTTAGAGTCGCACATATATGATACATACTAATATATAAGAATATATAATAGAGCCAAGTATGTATATCTAATGAAAATGTTTGTTACAGATGTATTTGATGTTTTTATGGAAAACTGTGGGAAGTTTGTTAGCGGTGATATAAGTGGTTTTATATCTCTGTACGAGGCGTCTTATCTTTCAACAAAGTCGGATACTAAACTGCAAAACTTCATGAGATTTTTTGCAACACAACAACTTAAAGACTATGTTGATAATCATAGTACTAAAGATTTTGCATCCTGTGACGTGGGAGAAATGGTGGTCCAAGCTTTTGATATCCCCTACCATTGGCGAATGAGAAGACTAGACACAAGATTGTTCATAGATTTGTATGGAAAGAAACCTAACAGAGCCCTGTCTTAGTTGAATTCTCCGAGCTCGATTTCAATATCGTACAAGCTCTTTATCAGGAAGAACTCAAATACGTATCCAGGTACATATTAATTACTAGTCATATAGCGTTTTTACATATAGTAGACCTATTTAGAACGCTAGATTAAAAAAATAATACACAAGCCATAGAAGTATTTATGAAGCTTAGAATAAAAACTTCCTAACTTTAACATGGCATTCCAACCTTTTTAATATGAAATGAGTGTGTTTCACTCTTCATGTTTTAATATGAATGATGTTTAGGCTTGGCATTCGGGTATTTGGTTCTATTCAAGGTTTTAAATATATAGGCTTGGCATTCGGCTACATGAGTTTATAATCCATTCGGCTACTGGATTGGCTGAACTAATCCTCGATTCTATTTGGATTGTTAAACTATAAACCGGCTAATACCTTAAAATATTTTTGGGTTCAGTTTTGTTCTGTTTCAGCTTGATTGTTGGTTTATTTAAGATAATATATTATAGAGAGTTTACATAATCTTCGTGGAGAAGGTTTGTGATGAAACTTGGTACATAGTATTGAAAACTGAAAGTATTTTGATTTAAATCGCCTTGTTTTGCTAAGCATGTGGTTTGTGATTTGAAGCTGGTGGAGGGAGACAGGTTTAGCTAATCAACTTCACATTTCAAGAGATAGAATAGTGGAGAATTATTTTTGGATTATTGGACAAATCCAAGAACCTCAATTTGGTCACGTTAGACGAATAATGGCCAAATTATATACACTTCTCACAACTATCGACGACATCGACGATACCTATGGCACCCTTGAAGAACTTCAACTCTTCACTGCCGCCTTTGAAAAGTAAGGACTCTTACACTTCTAGTTTTACATCAATGTTTTTGGTTATTTTATACCTTATGAGCAAAAATGATACAGATTCAATTTTTTTTTCTATAAAAATATGTTTCAGTTGGGATGTAAATCGTCTTAATGAACTCCCTGAGTACATGAGTTTGTGTTTTCTTGTTGAGTACAATGAAGTCAATGCATTGGATGTGATATCCTCAGAAATAAAAACATCAACGTGATTCCTTTCCTCAAAAAGTCTGTAAGTGTATACTATTGCTGGTTATACTATTATTTCAGAAGAGCATTAACCTCTTATTATGTAATCAACAATTATTAGTAAAACATTTAAGAAACTATTTAGAAACTACAAATATTCTTCAAATGCTCAATCCTTATGCTTTATATGAATCTTATATAATAAAGTTGGCTTTTTTTTC
>JABAYD010013653.1:0-19886 GCA_014822095.1 Diplotaxis tenuifolia
TAATATAAATTGAATATACTTTGCCAAAATAAAAGGAATTTCCATTCAAGTTTTTAATTTTTAAAATAATTTATATATGGACATTTTGTAAATAATAACATAAAATATATTTAATTTGTATAATTATAAATACTTTATTATTTATATTTAAAATAATAGGCGCAAACATAAAATAGTTGTAAAACATAGAATATATTTAATTTTGTATAATTATAAATATTTTATTATTACATATATAATAATTAAAAACATGTTTATATATTTATAAGAATTAAAAATATAATTATAATCAACGTTTTAATTAGAGAAGATAAAAAAATATAGTAGCATATATAATTGCATATATTTAGTATTATTTAAAAAGTTATTTTAGTGTAGTGGTTAATGTGTCCGTTTTAAAAAGTGACGAGGCACGGGTTCAAAGCCCACAAAGTGCATATTTTTTTGTAAAAAATAATGAAATCAAAATGACGTCGTTTTATCATTTTAACAGTTGACTAACTTTCTGTTACAGTCAATGTAGGTTTAGACACGTTTTAAAAAGTTCTGGTAGTTTTTTTTTGAGTTATAATGTAGTTCAGATCGTATTTGGCACTGACTGTTAGTTCGGGTTGTATTTAGCACGATTGAAATTGTTTGGGTAGAAATTAGCACTTCTCCCTTAAAAATATATATACTACGATAATAAAAATTAAATTTCGATTTTTTTTTAGTTTTCATAATAAAACTTAGTTTTTCAAAGTTGCTAATTAACATGATTGTGACACATGTCAATTATATTTTTAAGATTGTCACACGTATTAAATTATCTTATAATTAAAACATATATACTAAGATAATAACAATTTTTTTTTTGTTAAAACGTAATTAGAAATATAATAAGATAGTAATTTTCCATTTTTAAATCATGAAGTTGCAAAATATTATTTGATAGTAATTTTCCTTTTAATATTGTGACATGTGCTAAAATATCTTATGATTAAAATATATAAACTAAGATGATAAAAATAATTTGGAAAACATTAATTTAATTTAATTTAATAGTAAAAATTAAAGATTTTTATTGTAGTTTTCCTGTTTACAAATCCTAAATAAAAAAATTGTAAAATTATACGTTTAATACTAATTTTTCTTTACTTAAATCCTAAATAAATACGATTGTAAGAGATTACATGATAGTTAGTTTCCTTTAATATTGTGAGATGTCTTAGAATATCTCATGATTAAAATATATATATATATATATATATACTAAGATATTAAAAAACAAATTTCAAAAAAAAGTACTTAACAGTAAAAAGTAAAGAGTGTTTAATTGTAGTTTTCATTTTTATAAATCCTAAACAAAAAGGTTTGTAAAGTAATTCATTTAAAACTAATTATTTTCTCTAAAATCATAAAGACAAGATAATTGTAAAAATTATTTGATAATAATTTTTCTTTTAATATTGACATGCGTTAAAATATGTAATGATTAATAAAATATATATAATAAAATAAAAAACAATGATTAAATTTGTAATAAATTATTTAATGGTAACTTTTCTACACTTTTTAATTTTTTAAAATTCTCTAAGCAAAAAAATATTTTTAAAATAATTTATACGTAAGAACTTATAACATAGTGTTTAATAGTAGTTTCTTTTCTTCAAATCCTAAACAAAGAAATATTTGTAATGAATAAATAAATTTTTTAATTAAATAGTTAATTTTTCTGTTAAACTACAATGATTCACATATATATAGGATTTAGCTCTCTCGTGATTCATGTTTTGTCACTTCTCGTACTTTTTCACCAAACATAAAAAGATATAAGAAAAATATTATGTGAGTTTTTCTGCATGTTCACATATTCACGTGTTCTTTTCTTCTTAAAATAAAACTAATGTTGATTTTTCTTTCGTCATAATTGTAATACTAGGTAAGTTATTCCCACGGTTATAGTATGACGTTTGTATGTTGTATACGTAAGTTAATGTGACAATTATCATGTGTGATTATGCTTATGTATTATTAATTATGTTTATAGATAATAAATATTAGATAATAATAAAAACAATTACATGTATGAGACTAATGACCACAAGATTCTCAAGATTTTGCTCAACTAAAAGATACAATCACTGATATATTTTTATAACATTATTATGTAGAAAATATGAAAAAGTAGATGTCGTAGTTAAATTACACATGTCATTCGACGAGTTACTCTAATTTTATTGGTAAAAATAAATATATATTTTTTCATTCATGACTATTTTATTTTTATTTTTAAGCTATTAGTCCAATTCCATTAAGCAATTTCAATTTTTTTACAAATGTTATTTTTATACGGTTAAATTGAAACACGAATAACAATATAAACTGAACAAGCATAATTATTTGATCAAGACATATATAACAAGGTGTAGTTTGTTTGTTAGCATTTTCTGAAACTAAATAATGTTTGAATTATGATTTTGATTATGTTATGGGCTTTTAAAAAAAATAATATTTAAAAAATTTGTACCTTGCTGACAAAAGTATATAGATGATAGCAAATGCATATTAAAATTCTGAAATTCTACAGTGACAACATAAACATTATTAAATGACCAAATAAATATTAGAATATGTTTGAGCAAGAAAAATATCATATAAAATTAATACAAATATTAAATTAAAAGCATTAAAATGTGTATTATGTTATCATCGACTCGATTGACTTAATTCAACATTTCAAATCATTGTATTTCGTTCTAATTCACATGTTCTCCTCATTTGGGGTTCACTTTGAATTTTTGGGTTAATTTTTTTTAGCTCCTAAATACAAATTTGTTGATAAATGTATATGGACTATGATTACTGAAACATAAATATCAACCAAAACTTACGTGAAATAAAATTGTGTTCCTTAAAATTAAATCCTCAAAATATATTCAAAAATTATATAATTGCAATACAATATTTTTTATGTTTTGCATGAAATTGAAATATCAATCGATAAGTAATTTTCATAAATAACATAAGATTTAATTAGATAAGTAATTTTCATAAATAACATAGGTTTAACTCTTATGGATATATGCAATTCTTATGTATGTCATTGAAGTACAACGCAACAATATATTTCAGTTCTCTAATTCTATATGGCATCAGAGCTTTCATTAACAAACAACTTCAGTTTGCTATCAAGTGTTTCTCTATAATTTAATCATATGCAGTGACGGCCCAGCATTGCTCGGTGCCTAAAGCAGAAAAAATATTTTTACCCCATAAATATATTGTCTAGGCTCGAACTCAGATTCATAGGAGGTACATCAACAACTTTTACCACTATACTATGTAAACTTTTGTCAAAGTCTAGCGCCCTTTAAAATTAATTTATTTTGGCGGCTAAAGCCCTTGCTTGTTGGGCTTTAGGTAAGGGCAGGGCCTGATCCTATGGATAAGGGAACCCATGACAATGAGATTGGCTATTCAGGAAGGTTGCGATGATCTAGTACAAAGTGAGCATATTCAAAAGAATGACATCTTAAGTAGCATAAGATTTGTTGAGTCAAAGCATATGCCATAGCCCTCTCACGTTTAATTGCAGCTTCATGCGTCTTTATCAGCTTTGCTTGGGTTTCTTCAACAGATCCAATGCTATCACACCAATTTGGTTGCTTGAATTTATTCGTCAAGATTCCTCGCCTTATATTTAACAAGGCTATTGAAAAAGAAAAACATTGATATATTAATCTCAGTTATTCGTACACGGTGACAGTTCTAGTATAATATAACTTTAAAATTTTTCAGAACGTCACCTTTTTAATAAGTTGTGGTGCATGTCTACGTTTGTTTGGTCCAAAAGTTTGTAGGAAACCAGTATGTATCCCATCGTCAATCCAAAGAAAACACCAGGTACGAATCCTAATGCGGCTGCTATCCAACTCAACACCTCTTCTTCATCTTCTTCTTGATCTGGAGTTTCAGATTGTTGACATGTTGTCGCGTGGATACAACCACAAACTTCATCAAGTGAAGGACCATACAGTCCCGGGTTGTCCTCAAAAGAAGAGCAAGGCTGCGTTAGAAACTGAGTTCCCCCAGGTACTAGACCTATAAGCTGGTTATGAGAAAAGTTCATGTAGGAGAGGTACGATAGGTCCCCTAGCTCTTGTGGAATTTCTCCTGAAAGCTTGTTTAGTGAAACATCCAATGACTCAAGCTGTCCCAAGTTTCCTATAGATGATGGTATGTGGCCAGTGAAACCATTGTTTGAAAAGTTGAGCACATGAAGCTCTTCCAATAAACCAATGGACCTTGGAATCTCTCCTTCAAATTTGTTCCTAGAAAATTCGATTGCTGTGAAGATTTTCAAAATACGTTCCAGCTTCCTTTCTACACCTTTATTCACCATAACCACTGAATCAGAATAATAGCTTGTGCCCATGTACTTTTCTTCATATCTATCTTCATTTTTTTCAATGGTATACATTGCCGTCCAATTCACAAAGAAGTCTGATGGCAAAGTTCCATTGAAGTGATTGTGGTTTATGTCGATGATTCGTAACTTCGAAAACGGAGTTTGATGATGTATTGGTCCATGAAACGCGTTGGAGCGGAGGACAAGAACCTGTAGCTCCGGCAGAGAACTTAACCAGAAAGGAAACATGTCATTGATTTTGTTGCTTTCCACATTTAGAACTTGAAGAGAAGGGATACTGATGAATGATCTTGGAAGCTTTCCCACCAGACGGTTATGACCGACGTCAAGCGAGACAAGACTTCGAGACATATTCTCTGGAATACATCCACTAAGATGATTTTGTCTGAGATTTAGAACTTCAAGAGTTGTACTGAAATTTCCCAGACAGCTAGGGAATGAACCGTTGAATTTGTTGTTAGACAAATCGAGAGTGGTCAGAGAGCGCAACTCACATATGAAACTAGGGATCTTGCATGTGAAATTGTTGTTGTTGCCAAACAAGTACCTCAGAGATGTTTCTTGGACATGTTTCGTTGGGCTTTCGAAACCAATCAATGTGTTGTTGGAAAGACTCACATATTCAAGAACTGGAAGCTCCCATAACCATCCAGGCACTTGACCTTTGATTTTGTTGTTGGAAATGTATAGCCTCCTCATGTTGTGTTGGGTTCGTAAGAGCTCGGGAAACTCGATGATACCGCATCCCGACAAGTTCAAGTCACTTAATAATGGAAGATCTGAAACCAAACTTCTGTTCTCAATTAAAACATGGTTTCCAGAAAGATCCAACGTATCAAGTGACTTGAAATATGATAAGATTGCATTCAAGTCAAGTGTAGTTGTGGTGTTCAAGTCGGAGAGGTAAAGATACTTTAGCGACTTGAGATGAGAGAATATGCTCAGGTCAACGGAGCCTTGGGTGTTGAGATGAGAAAGATCAAGTCTGACAAGGTGGACTAACTTCGAGATGGACCGCGGGATTGGTCCCATTAAGTTGTTATAACCAAGGCGTAAATCTTCTATATTAGATGATAGAGATATATTCCCAAGCTCAAGAGTGCCGTTGAGTTGGTTATTTGACAAATCAATATAAGTCAAAGAAGGAATAGTAAAGAGAGAAGAAGGGATAGGTCCAGTCAAAGCGTTGTGCCCTACGTAAAAGATCTCCAAGTTGGAGAGTGAGCTCATGCTACGTGGAAGCATGCCCGATAATTTATTTCCGCTGAGTGATATGGAACTCAGCTTTGTTAGATTTAGTAGTTTAAAAGGAAAGTTGCCCTGAAGGATGTTGTTTCCAACATCTATGTCGGTGAGATGTTTCGAACTGCCAAAATAAGATGAGATTTCACCAACGAAATTGTTTTGTGAGAGGTCGAGAACAGTGAGATGTGAAAGGTTTCCAAATGAAGATGGAAATTCACCGGAAAAATTGTTCTCGCATAGGGAAATAACTGTGAGATGTGAGAGGTTTTCAAATGAAGATGGAATTTCACCAACAAAATTGTTAGCACAAAGGATAAGATCAGTTATATTAATAAGATTTCCAAGTGAAGATGGAATTTTACCAGTAAATTTGTTCTGAGAAAGGTTAAGAGTGGTGAGCTTGGAGAGGTTTCCAAGAGAAGATGAGATTTCACCACTGAAATGATTAGCTGAAAGGTCAAGAGTGGTTAGCTTTGAAAGGCTTCCAAGTTGAGATGGAATGTTACCACTGAAATTATTACTTGAAAGGTCGAGAGTTGTTAAAAAAGGAAGGTTTCGAAGCAGAAAGATAGTACTGTTGGAATTGAACTGACCATGGAGGCAACTGTGACTAAGGTTCAGCTTGATCACATCCCCGAAACTTGCATCACATGTGATACCGTCCCAAGTACAACAATCTCTACTGTTTGACCATGACTTTAGAGGTTGGTCAAGACAAGGCTTTTGAATTTGGAACTTGTTCTTGAAATCCAGAATCGCATCCCTTTGGTCAGGATGACACAAGTGTCTAGCAGGATCGCCAAACACACCTCGAAATAAAAAGAGAAAAGAAATAGTAACATAGCAAAGACTGGTTGAGTTTTCAGAGCCTTTCATCTTCTTTACGTTTCTTTACTTTCTTATCGACAATTACAAATCGAGAAAACGAGTTTCATGTTTTCTCTTTATATACACAACAAATTTAGACCCCATCAGCTTGATTGACTATTCTACGAACATGTTTTCACGTTGGACGTATTGACTAAAAGTCTTTTTCGATCTCTCTATTTGGAATCCCCACCACATTTATTCTTCTCCAATTTATCTGTTTCCTTTTTTTTCCGTGTGACTGCTACTTCACCATGTCCACATGATTTTGTTGATAAGTGATCCAAATTATGACATACACACAATTCTAAGACGAATAGTCAAAGTATAGAATAATGGTATTCATGTTAGACACGCAATTGTGATTTTTTTTTTGTAGTTTTCTAATTTTTATTTATTGTTAATTACTTTTATTAATTAAATAAACAATTTTTAAAACTCACATGTCACCTCTATAGGTAATATGTACCAATCTTAACTTGATTGAATTAAATTATCCAAGTTGGAAGGCTTATATGAGACAAAAGTCAGTTTGAAAGTTTAATATACTTATATACTAGTTAAATAAGTTTAAAATTTAACATGTTAGTAAAAGTCATTTAAATGTTTTTATCCAATTTGCCCAAAATATATATTAAAGCTAAGTAAGAAATAGATTTGGGTTTAATCCAAGCCAATGTTCTAAAACTTTGTTCCTAGGTGATAAATCGGCATAACCAGGTCCAAAATTTTTTTTTGAAAAATCGATTTAAATGGTTTAAACTGCTTTGAATAATTTTAAATTAGTTTAAATTGATCTAAACTAATTACATTGAATAAAAAGAACTATGACTAATTTATTGACATTTGGATATTTCGTTACGTCTCCTTTTTTGACTAAGGGTTTCGTTACGTTTCCTTCACCACCATTAGATCCTTTATTGACATTTCTCAATCGAAATTTGTCCTCATACAACTTCAAGTCGTAGAACTGCATGAGAGCCCTATTATATATATCAGTGAGAGATACGACAAAAGATGGACTGAGTATTAATATTGGATTATGAAAATCAGTATACTAAAACAAAGGGACAGATTCAAAGGTATACAGGGACATATCAATATGTATCCTCCATTAATATGTCTACAGTCCAATAAGAAAACAAAATTTGGATGTAAGCTCTTTCACTCGTGCATCCTCTATTAATATGCATGTTTGATAAAAATCTTTCTGAAATATATTTGGAAGAAGTTTGTCCATCTAATCACCATGTTACTAACTAGCTGACCAACTCAACTATTAAATGAGCGGGAATAAACCCCCACCAAAACCAGTCCGTTAACTTTTTCAAGGCCTGAAATCACTGTTTACTAATTATATAAACTTCACTTGCGCGTTATACCAAATCACTTTCCGATAGATTATTTATCATTTTACTATTCCAGTTCAATCACGCTTAATTATGGAATTCTTTTTGGATGTGCTTTCAAAAAGTTAAGTGCACTTTGATGACATAAATAACTAATCAATTATCTTAAAATTTTTTATATACCACGGCTCGGTATGTTATAATTAATCTCAAAGAACGCAACGTCTTTGTTGCACCCCACGACAGATCTCAAAACGCATAAAGAGTTCATAACTGAGATGACTAACCAGCATTGATACCACTTAATACCCTGACCACCCACAGCTAATGAGCCGCCACCCATGCCCGCTTTCTCAGCCCGTGGGCCCATCCCATTCCAACGGCTGGTCCGTTAATTTTTCTAAGACCCAAAATCACAATTTGGGATGTTAAAATTATCTAAAACTTTTCCATATATTACAACTCGGGATGTTACAATTCATTCTCTCTCAAAAAACGCAACGTCCTCGTTGCTTCCCACGACATGTCTCAAGACGCCTCTTAGATCAGAATTGAGATAGCTAACCAACTCTGATAACCCTTGTAATGCCCTGACCACCCACAACTAATGGAGCACACCTGCTTTCTCGGCCTGTCAGTTCTATCCCGTTCTAACGGCTGGTCCGTTATTTTCGAAAGCCTGAAATCATTGTTTACTACCCTGTAATCACCCGATGACATTTCTCCATGTTTTTGGCCTCAATTATACGATATCGTAAATCAATTCCCGATAAATCATCCATCTTTTAACTACTCCAACGCAAGTACACTTAATTATAAATTCTTTTTAGATGAGTTTCCAAAAAAGGAATAATAACATAAATAATCAAATCAAATATGCAGGTTTTTTCATATACCACAACTCGGTTTACTATTTTACATAAAAGCAAAAGCTGTATTAACTTTAAGGGTCAACACATTATTTCCTTACGAGCATGCAAACTTTGGTAAAGAAGACTTTAAAGAAAGATATTATAATTCTTAAACGTAGGAGAATTAAAGTTAATACAGCTTTGGCTTTTTCACTAAGTAGAGACGAGGATATTGTTGTTAAGATGCAAAACAAGAACAAACTCGTCGTTTTTTTTGTTCTTCTTTCGTGTAGTTTGGGAAAGTGACAATGGTTGCCTATTTATTTTTGGGTGTGATATAAAACATACTATCATATTTCCAGTGACTATTTTTTCTTTTTTTTTTCATCAAAGTATCATTCATTAAACTAAAGGTTCAGTCAAGCAAGCTTCATGAGCTAGCCAAGGGGGAGCCTTCTCCCCAATGAAACAAAAACCTGCAACACGTGATCGTCCTGCCTTAGAGAGACAATTGGCACGTTATTAGAACGGCGAATAAACTTAAAGGTAGTAGACGAAAATTCCGAACTAAAGAAATCAATATCATCCAGTCCGGTCCCTAACGCTGGCCAATCCTGCAGTGAGTTGATGAGTCAAACTAGCTGCTGGCAGTCGGACTCGAAACGCACTTCGCTGACCCCCAATTTCCTCTCCTCTTTCTTAGCCCAACTTAAGCTTTCCGCTTCAGCATGAAGCGCCGAGATAGTTGGGGCTACTTTCCGTACACCAAGAGCCCAGAGTCTATTGTCTTCTAGCAAGATGAACCCAAGCCATGTTCCTTCCTCTGTATCCTTCCACGACGCGTCCACCTGACAAACCCACTTACAAGGAAGGTCCGGTATTGCTATCTCGTCCCTTACGTTTGTTTCTGCTGGCTTCTCTTCTGCATTTTCCTCCACAAGCTGCGCTATTCTCCACGTCTCCGCTTCCTCCCTTGCATGCTTCAGTGTATCGGGTGGAGGGGTATCCTTGGCGTTGAAGCACTTGTCATTACGAGCTTTCCATATGTACCAAATCAGCCATGGAAACATACGGGCATCATTTGTATATAGTGATTCGTTTTTCAACAAAAGCGTGTCGAGGTTTGTATAGACTGAAGAACACGAGAAAGCCCCCGGAGCTGATGGAATAGATGACAGTGCCCAACATTGGAGTGCCGGGGGACACTCAAAAATAATATGGTTGATAGTCTCCATCTCCGAACCACACCTTTGACACACTGCATCGTTTCCACAATGTCTTTCTTTTAGATTGCTTGCCGAGGCTACAAACCCTGATATCATGCTCCACAAAAAGTGTTTGATCTTCCAAATTTCCTTTTTAAGTCTTGTTGTGCTTGGCTCCTTGACCTCATCAAACTCTTTTTCTAACCAGACCGCACCGTGTAGTTTCCAGATTTTGTAAAGCTCCAAATGTATCCATCTCGACGGTCTGTACGGCTCACTTTAAGTGATAGAACTTTTGGTACATCAGCCACTGCGACAACATCCTGTACTAGCTCGACGTTCCATTCCTTTCTCTCAAAGTCTATCAGGTGATGAAATCGTAGGCCGTTGTCAACATGGGCTGTTCTTGGCTTCGCTGGCCGAGCTGGCGTATCAGGTATCCACACGTCTTCCCACACCTTTGTTTCCTCCCCTGTCCCGATGGTCCTTTGCAGTCTGTCTTGAAGCACTTGTTTCGCCGCCATTAGACTGCTCCAACCGTAAGAGGGGTTATTCGCTTTTGCCGTGGTGATTGGGTTCGAGTGTCTATAATACCTCCCTTTCAGTACTCTAGCCAGAAGCGATTTAGGTTTTATTAATAGACGCCACACTTGTTTAGCCAGTAAGGCGAGGTTGAAATCTCGAAAAATCCGGAAGCCCAAGCCTCCTTCTGCCATAGGTACACAGATTTTGTCTCAGGCTACCCAGTTTAAACCTCGGTTATTATTCCGTGTTCCCCACCAAAAACGTGCCACTGCGGCGGAAAGTTTGTTACAAGTCTCTATCGGGAGCAAATAACAGGACATTACATAAGATGGTACTGCCTGGGCTACTGATTTGATTTGTACTTCCTTACCTCCCTTAGAGAGCAGCTTTCCAGACCATGAATTGACCTTCCCATTCAAGCGATCTTGCACAAAAGAGAAAACCTGCTTCTTTGATTCACAGATTTTTTCTGGCATTCCCAAGTACATGCCCATCCCACCTTATTTGGTAATAGCAAGAGATGTTTTCAGATCATATTTTATGGAAGTTACGATCTTAGAACCGAACAGAACTGAAGATTTTTCTTTATTCAGTTGTTGTCCCGAGGCTGACCCATAAACGTCAATGATTCGAACCAGTTCTTCGCATTGGGATTGCTCCGCCCTGCAAAAAAAAGACTGTCATCTGCGAACAAAAGGTGAGATATCGCTGGGCTCCCGCGCGCGATCTTTATCCCGGTTATCTTCTTTGTATCTTTTGCTTTCTTGATATGGGAGATAAGCACTTCAGTACAAAGTATAAAGAGAAATGGTGATAGCGGATCCCCTTGACGAAGCCCCCTAGATGGTTTGATATATCCTTTAGCCTCCCCATTAATCAGAACTTGGTACGATACTGTCGAGACACACTTCATAATGAGATGAACCCACTTCGCATCAAAACCGAACTTTAAGAGCAAGGCTTCAAAGAAACTCCACTCCACTCTATCGTATGCCTTGCTCATGTCAGTCTTAACTGCTACAAATTTTCCTTTACAGCTAGAGTTGGTCCTCAAGGCATGAAACATCTCCTGGGCAACAAAGATATTGTCTGTAATCAATCTTCCCGAGACAAACGCGGATTACGTTTCAGATATGATGTTTGGAAGTATTCTTTTCAGTCTTGTTGAAAGGATCTTTGATATGATCTTATAGCCCACGTTACACAAGCTGATAGGCCTGAACTCCTTCATGGTAGACGGTTTCTCCGTTTTCGCTATCAGGCAAATGTTAGTTTGGTTGAGCCTCTCGTCAAGTTCCCCGGTGATGAAGAAATCTCGGACCATGGCGCTTACGTCTTTCCCTACTGTCGCCCAAAACCTCTGATAAAAAAGGCTTGTCATACCATCGGGTCCGGGAGCCTTTTCTGGATTTATAGCAAAGGTCGCCTCCCGTATCTCCTCATCATGAGGGATTCTCAGTAATCTCTGATTCATGTCGTCACTTACCAACGCGGCAATATGCCGGATAGTATCATCAATGGTACTTGGATTTGACGTTGTGAAGAGATGGTGGAAGAAAGTTGTTGCGACTTCCTCTATTCCTTCTTCCGTCTCTACCCAAAGGTCCATCGAGTTCTTCACTCGCGTGATACGGTTTTCTGGCTCTTCTTTGTTTAGTCTTGGCGTGGAAGTACCTTGTATTTCTATCACCCTCCCTAAGCCATATCATTTGGCTCTTTTGTCTCCAATATATCTCCTCCTCCCTATAAGTTGCGCAAAGTTTCCACTTGAGCTCCAATTCTTCTTCACTTGAGATCGAATCATCCTCTTAGGCCTTCTTTAGCTTCTCCTTTAGCTCCGTAATGATAAGCTGATTGTTCGATGGATTCTTTTTCCTCCATTTCGAGATGGTCCGTCTAGTATGGTTGATCTTTTCGTATAAGCTTTCATGCCTATCCGTGTCTGGTGTCAAACTTAAAGTTCCGAATGTTCTGTTTTTCTTTAGAGAGGAAACGTATGATAATGGGTCTATAATTAGAAGCCCATCTCAACAAATACTCCACATACGTATGGGAAAAATTATGGTGCCAATCCTCGTTGCCAACTGCCCTATCCAAACGACATTGCACCCTCGGCTTTGGAGAGGAAACGTTGGGACTAATTTGATCTTTGCATTTGACACTAATTTATGATATAACGTTTTCCTCGTGTTTTCTTGGACTTTTCCAGATAAGTGGTTCGTTGGGTTTTCTAAAATTTTTGCTGTGTTGCATTGTTTTTCTCCGATTTGGAGGATAAACTCCTACCAGTTTTAATTTCCACCAAAACTTTCAGACTTGTTTTCCGTATATCTCTCGGGCTTTGATGTCTGGTTTTGATTGTAAGGTTCCTTTCTAGAAGCTCAATAATAAGCAAATTTTATATGAAAAGGAAAATATCGGTCGCAGATTTGGTCTAACTTTTGTTTCAGGATATTACATTTCTCATAACTTTAAATGCTACTGTCTGAGCAAAAGAGATTGCCTTAAAATTGTAGAAGCAGATTAAATACGCGCAATTAGCAACAAGGCCACAAGAACTCTAATTTTCTTCTCTGCAATTTAAAAAGAAAAAATTTGAACATCCTCATTTTAACTTCTATATCTAATAGATCAATAAACAGTTGGGTGTGACAAAATCCTTTGTAAATTGTAATAAAAGGCTATAATAAAGTGACTCATACTAATTGATGATCATGAAAGAAAACGAATCCAGAGAAATCCATTTCAAGAACAATCAATCCATCTTTGTCAAGAATTCGCCAATGACCAAGTTTTTATGTAATCAATGGTCACAGACTAATAATGCTTATAATATGCAGCACAAATTCTAAACAACAAAAGACAACCTTTTCTTTGTCAACAAAGCCTATGCCTTAACTCATACTAAGTGATGATCATGATGAAAATTATTGAAACACATCGGAAACATGATCAACATTTATTATGGAAACTACATATAAGTTAAGGTTAAATCAAAAATTCCACTGAAATTTAAAGAAACACGAAGCGAAATGAAATGAAAATGTTCTCCCAATGACTATTGCAGTTCCAACAGCACAAGCATATTCACCATCTCCCCAACATTATTTTTCATTTCATGTCCGAAGCAGAAGAAATTGAATTCACAGACAACTAGCAACTTAAACAACAAAGGGCAGTGTGAATATTGAAAATTAAACATATTCAAATAAGTCACTAGCAGCTAATTCCACACAAATGATTATAATTGACAAAAAAAAAAGACAAAACCCAGAATAAATTTCAAACCAAAGTCTTACACCATCAAAAACACGATCTCACATTCATTTCTAGAACTACAAAAGCAGCCTGTAAACAAACTCGGTTCTCAGAACCTAAGCTTGGTAAAGAACCACCTGTTCTTACCAGTCTTAAACCTCTCCTCGAGCTTAGCCTTAGCCTCCTTAAGAGCAGCAACCTTCTTATCCTTCGAAGACAGAGCCTCAAGAGTCGCAACTTCCTTCAGATCTACATCCAACGTGTAACGAGTAGGCATCAAATGCTGGTAGTTCACGACCTTGATGAAACATTTGACTCTCGATTTCTTCGCCGTCTTCTTGGCTGAGTCTTTGCGGATGACTTTGCTCGGATACTTCTTGAGTCCGGCGACGAGGCAGTGGCCGTAAGGACGCTCGCGGTTACCGTCGTCGAAGGAACGGATGATCACAGCCTTCTTTCCGGCGTAGCGACCTTGGAGGAGGATCACAGCTTTGTTCTGCTTCAGAAACTTAACCATGGCTTCGTCTCTTCCGGCGAGTATTAGGTTTTTGGTTTGTTTATATAGTGTGACAAGAAAAACCCTAAAGGTTTAAAGGCATGAATGAAATGATTCTATCTCGGCCCATTTAAAATGGCTTGGGCCTACTGAAATCCAAAAGAAATTGCGCAATAAAAAGTCTAAAAACCACGAATTTGATGATTATTTGTTTGGTTTTTAGATTTTGGATTTGGGTTTTAATTTTTGGGTTTTAGATTTTTGATTTTGATTTTTGTTTTTTGATTTTGCAGTAGATTTCAGTTTTTTGGATAAACATAAATGGTGAGTTTAGATTTTGGTTTTAACTTTAAAAATAATAAATGAAATGTTACTAATAGTAAAAAATATTTTTTGGAAATAATAGATATAAAAATAACAAAACACACATAAACTTATTTTAAAATAAAAACAGTAAACATTAGTTGTTAAAAAAAACAGTAAACATAATAATATAATTCTGCGTTTAAACATAAAACTAAAAGATTAAATTTACGATTAAGTAAAATATAAATACACATTCTTTTAATAAAATTACACTACAAGAAAATAGATTTTTAATGATGAAAATTATCAAGAAAAAAAAACCACGTAAAATTACGATGATTTCACGAGTAGTTTACGAAGAAATACACAATCCTCGTAATTTTGTCGTAAAGTAACGACAAAAACTTCTCTTCGTAAAGTTGTAGTAGATTTACGAGAAATTTACGTGTAAATTTTAACTTCCTCGTAAAGCTAACAACGTAAGGTCTGCGTGGATTTTACAAAAAAAATATTTACGTCTATTTAACAACGAAAGAGCGAGTCTGTTTTTTTTAGTTATAAACGTGTTTTTAGTTGGACGTACCTACTTTATTTCCTCGTAAATTGGGATGAATAGCCATGGTTGTCATGTCTTTATGCAACGACTACTTCCCTTTGCTGAAATGCGTCATTTTCAAGTGTGACTGATTCAACTCTATTGTCAACAGAGGTGTTCGAGTTAGCAAATTCAGAGAAGTTGATGTCAATGATGGACAAAGTTACAACAAATCTGAGCCTTTCATACTAGCTTCGCAAGCACACAAAGTTTGTTTCATTCCATACCCTCATATGACAATCTCGGGAATATATTGATTATCTGTTATCAAAGTTACACCTCGTGGACAAATAATTTATGGAGAAAAACCACCTTTACAAGAAGAATACACCAATGAAGTCGAGGAACCTGAACAACAAACTGATGACATCCTCCTCATTGATCCACATTATCGTGAATACGAAATTTTTTCCGATGATACCACGGACAAGCTGTTGAAGAGGTGTTTAATGAAGATGATGATGTTTCTAGTGATGATGAGAATTCTAGTGATGTATCTGAATGATTATGAAATTTTTTAATATTATTGATTTTAAGACTTATAAATGTATGTATGTTAGTTTGTTTAATTATGAAAACGAAATCTAACCAATTCATTGTTGGTTAGGCAAAATCCTTTTTGGAAGTTAAGAAACTAGGGATTAGAAAGAAGAAGTATGAGTTATAAGTTAAGGAGGTTGGGGTTTGGGTTTCGGATTTTAGGATTTAGAAACATTTTCTCGTAAAACAAAAACGTGGCCCTGGTTAATTCCACGTAATAAGACATTTCCTCATAAAGTCTTAGTGGATTGTAAACTCGTGTCTTGCTAATTAGTCGTAAATAAAAAGATGGGTCTGGTTAATTCCTCATAACTTAACGAGTTTTTTACGAGGAAAAAAACGCGGGCCTTGCTATTTCCTCGTAAAAAAAGAGGGGCCTTGCTGTTTCCTCATAAATTAACGGCGATTTTACGAGGAAATATAATCCCTATATATACTCGAGCCGCCAGATTTCTCTCATCCGTAGCTACTTCCTCTCAGTTTCCTCTTAAGTTATTCCGCTCTAATTTCTCTCTAGATAGTTTAGTTAGAGAATTTAGATTAGGTGGTCTAGTTAGAGAATTTAGATTAGGTGGTTTAATGTAGAGAATTTAGATTAGGTGGTTTAGTTAGAGAATTTTTATAAATTTATGGAATTTGTTGATAATAATAATATAGGATGATGATTTTAAAAATGATTAATATTCCCAGATGGTTAGACATGCAAAGCTTAAGGCGGTGGCCAAGACTCCGTTGGGTTCTCTGGAGAGTTTGTAGACATTTTAGCGGCTGGAAATCCACAATTGGAGATATGTTGGAGGCCAGACGGGCACAACTAGAGATTCCACAGCCTTGCTGTTTTCTCATAAATTAACGGCGATTTTACGAGGAAATATAATCCCTATATATACTCGAGCCGCCAGATTTCTCTCATCCGTAGCTACTTCCTCTCCTTTTCCTCTTAAGGTATTCCGCTCTAATTTCTCTCTAGATAGTTTAGATAGAGAATTTAGATTAGGTGGTCTAGTTAGAGAATTTAGATTAGGTGGTTTAATGTAGAGAATTTAGATTAGGTGGTTTAGTTAGAGAATTTTTATAAATTTATGGAATTTGTTGATAATAATAATATAGGATGATGATTTTAAAAATTATTAATATTCCCAGATGGTTAGACATGCAAAGCTTAAGGCGGTGGCCAAGACTCCGTTGGGTTCTCTCGAGAGTTTGTAGACATTTTAGCGGCTGGAAATCCACAATTGGAGATATGTTGGAGGCCAGGCGGGCACAACTAGAGATTCCACAGCCAAGCCGCCCACAGAAGGAGGAGGAGGAAGACGAGGAATACCTGGAGAAAAGGAGTGAAGATTTCGTAACTAGTTCAACGACAACCACCCGTAGCTACTTATTTTTATTTTTATTGTATTATAAATTTAAAACTTAAATTTTTATAAAAAGGTTTTGTTTTCTTCTATTATTTATTTTTTTTATTTTTTAAAAATTATATTTTATTTTATATAATACTAGGACAAGACCTACGCTTTGCGCAGGGTAAATGTATGTAATTAAAATATAAAATTTTAGTATTGGCAAATTTAAAGTTTATATATGATTAGTTTTATATGTATTAGAATTTTTGAATTTTTATATAATTCTATACGTACGATCAGAAATAATTGTAATTAGAACAGTAGATCAAAGCTTAGAAGTTAATGAGCCCGATTTCATATATCTTTTCACCTTTCAGTGTTTGAGAGATGGAAAATAAACGAAGTGTCATAGGACTTGATTGGTAACATTAGCAAATTTCCTAATGTTTTTAAGAAACAGTTGGTAAAATATTTGCATTTAGAATATATAAAGTTTCAAAACTAATTTAATACAATTTATTTTTGTGATTAATAATATCATAAATTTAAATAGTTTAAGAAAAATATTTTTTTAAAGAAAGAAATAATTTTATAAAAATTAAGTTATATTTTAAATTATTTAAAAAATAAAGTTATTTTTAAAAACAATATTTTAAGTTTTTCAGATAAAATTCAACAATTTAAAAATTTATTATGGTCATGATTTAACATAAACATAATGATTTAAAAAAATAAAAAATAAACAAATTAAAATTAAATCAGTTTATATCAAGATTTAACAATTGTAAAAATAATTATGCTTATGAGAAGTTTACGTTCACCTGTCAATTCTATTTATCTTCAATATTTTTATTTTTTTTATTTTTTTTTAATTTGGTTATTACTCAATATAAATATTAATTTTGAAGTTTATTCTCATATCATTTGTTTGTTTTGGCATTAGATTTAGAAAATTCTTAAGATTTAAATAATTAAAGAGATACATACTTAGGTTAAGATCTGCACTTTATGCACAATAAGTATTTTATATTTATTATATATTTTGTATTTTTCTGCATATTATGAAATAATAAAATAATAAGTATATATATTAATAACTAAGAAATAAGTTACTATTATGTAGGGTTGTTCAATATGGTAATACAATAACGAACCGAATCGAACTGAAATAGAAAATATGGTTTGGATTTGGTATATACCTTATAAACCGAATGGATATAACTTATTAAACTGATCAAAGAAAAAAATATAAACATATACATTATATAACCATTTATTTTCTTGAAATAGTCTTTTTTTACTTTTTTATTCCTTGTCTTAATAATTTTATTTTCTTCGACTATTATCTAAATTTGATTTGACTTTGCATGTTATAAGAAATTGTGAAATCCATAGTGCATGAAATTAGATTATAGCATGTAATTTATTTGGAAGAACAAAGAGAAGATAAGAAGAGCTATACAAAACTGAATCGTTAATCATTTTGTTTGTTGTTCTTTTGATATTTTATTAGTTATGAACACCTAAAATTATTTTAATAAATGATTGTTATAACAATATGCCTCTTTAAAATTTATATAATATGTAATCAAATCAAATAATAATGTTATTTGGTATAAAACTGAATAAACCGAAATCGGTAGTATGAATGCCGAACCAATCAAAACTAAATATGATTCTAATATGGTAGCTATTTTTTATAAACCGAATAATCGAAAACCAAAAAATAAACAAAGCGAAACCGAACCGAACACCAGATTGAACATGCCTACTATTATGTAATAAATTGGCGTATGCATATAAATCTAACGATCATTAATTGTCATATATATATATTTTAATCAGATTAGGTAATTTAATAGGTTTTATATAAGGAAAGCCAGCGAAGCGATAAATATTTGATCTATGCGACCAACTATAACATGCGAAATATTATATTGCTAAAGAATATAATTTTAAACTATAATTTATGTTAGAAGCTCTAGAGTCCTTCTATTTCGAAATAGAAGGCTTAGAGTGGTGTCACGTAGGATTGAATTAGTTTTTAATTAATACAAACTTAAGGTTACATCTTTTCAAATGTTTCTCAATTAATATATTGGGGACTTTATTAGAATTTTTAAAATTAAAAAAAAAACAGGATTCGAAGTTAATTTCTCGTTAAATTTAGGAGAAATTAACTTCGAAAGCCTCGTAGCTTCGCCGTAAAAGTTACATGTTAAGTGCGTGAAAATTACGAGGGGCACCTTACGTGTTATTTACGAGAAAATGTTTATGTGTCTTGTACGAGGAAATGTTAGCGTGTATTCTATGAAGAGACGAATACGAATGATTTACGAGGAAATATTAGACACGTTTTCACGACAAAAGATTTCCTCGTAAAGTTGCAAGGATTTACGAGAAAATACGAGTTACGACGAACACCGTTACGACGAACGCCTCACGATGTTTTGACTTTCCTTGGAGGAAACAACCACGAATCGTGGTCTTCGTTACTTTTATGTTTTTTGTAGTGTTAGCCATAACTAGAACATATATATATATATATATATATATATATATATATTAGCGGTTAACTACAAAAATTTAATTATATGGGTAGAAATTAACTATATATCACTTGTTTTATGTAAAAAAACTAGAATTAAAAAATTGTTGATGATTGAATAATATTTATAAAATTTTAAATAAAATACATTAAATAATTATATTTTTAAAAAGACGGTAAAAATACATAACATTTAGGTGAATCAAATTTTAACATAAAACTAATAGAAAGATTTAAATAAAATAATTAATGTATTGCAAAAAGATTAAGAAAAAACAGCCGAAGTACTAGAAAACCCCATATAGAGGATGATTGTTTGCAGATTTTGAAGTAGTTTTTAGTTT
>JABAYD010013686.1:0-17456 GCA_014822095.1 Diplotaxis tenuifolia
GACATCGTCAACTTGAACTGCGCTTTGTCCTTAAACAACCTTCCAACATATATATTAGAGTCCTCCTTGGTGAAGTCGATTTCCTGCGGCTGGAACCTGTTTCCTTCCATATCATTAAACATCAGAGCTACATCCTTAAATCCATACATTTCAACTTGTGTACTCTCGGTAACAGGAGGATCCACAAATAGGTCCTCATCTTTGATCACACGGCTGTGTGTGTTGTGTTTTTCTGGTGGAGTGGCTTTACCAAGATCAACACTTGCACATGTATCGGTTTCATCCGCTTGGGTACTACTAATTGTTACAGAGGTAGATGGAAATTGTTTTCTTGGGATGCATGCTTCGCCACCCTCAAATTATGTTTCATCCGGCTGTGTACAACTAATGGTTACTCGTTTGTGTTTGTTGTATTGTTTATGAGGTGTACCAAGAACAATATGATCATCATCCCCCATCACGCGCATGTGTTTCTCGTTTGGTTGTTTATGGTGGTGTAACCAGAAATACATTGCCAACATCAGAGTGCCTGGTTGAAAAGTTCAGCACACACCTTACTGTTTTAGAGAATGATTTGGTGAAACGACTATTAACGGAATCATCGCCGTGGTTTTGAAGGTTTCTATCTTTTGGTGGAGTTACAACGATGACATTGACGCTTCGGCCGATACCAATATCTTTGGTGTACGAAAGGTCAACGATTCGTGAGGTACATACGAAATCACTTACTTGATATGTGCTAACGAAATCACTTACTTGATCTGTGTTCTCTTCGTAATATCTCATATTGCAACGATGTTTTCTTGAAGAAGATCCACCTGTAGCACTTGATCGTCCACCACCCCCTTCTTTTGGTGGACACCCAACAAAATCATCATCTTCGTCTCTCTCACAATCATTTCTAACAAATTTATGCCAGTCATTATAATCATAGTCCTCTTCATTTTTATCTGCATCTTTATTTCCAACGTCATCTTTATCTTCATTTCCACCATCATCTTCATCTCCATCATCGTCTTCGTCTTCATCTTCATATTCATTATAATTATAGTCCTCGTCATATTTATCTTCATCTCCATCTTCTTCTTTATCTTTATCTCCATCTTCATCTCCATCTCCATCTTCATCTTCATCTTCATCTTCATCTTCATTTTCATCTTCATCTCTTTTTTTTTCTCTCGAATCAGCGTCATCGTTAGCCCTCTTTCTACTTCCATTCTCCACTACTATTGCTTCTCCACACTGATTTTCTGTCTCTTGTTGCGTACAGTTTTGTTGATGCATATAATCCTGATTAACCCCACAAACGGCATCTTCAGCCGCTCCATTATCTTTATCCTTCGAACCTTGCACCCGATCAGCTGTTTGTGAGTTCAATCTAATAGTTGCCTCAAGAGCTTCTACGTGCCTTAGCTAATACTCATCATCATCCATTCCTAGTGATACATTCATCTGCGACAAGATTTCTCGTTCAGACCTTAAAAATATCACATTTCCGCCAACATTCTCTCTAAATATCAAGAAAACATTAAATAACTTATCTCTCTTATGAAGAGCCTTGAATACTTTCAAATCAGTGTCAGTTGCTATCTCCACTGGTGCGGCCCCTTTACCAGCCATTTCACTCTCTCCATCAATTAGCCAATAACATACCTCTATGTCTCTTCCCGACAAACAATAAGTAGCAAGAATACTATCTTTCAAACCGTTAACGCTTTTGATTTGCGAAAATTCGACTGCTCTACCCATTCTCTCATTTTCTATATTGAAATCCTAAACACCGTTATCATACATTATCCACCGGCTAACCATAACAACAACGTGAGACTATGAGTTTCCTACACCTCCAACGAACAATTACAGTTAATTTTATACTAACAAAAACACAATGATTCGACAATGTCGTCGAAGGGAGATAACAGTGTACCTTCGGTGGTGTTGCTACTGGTCGCCTGAGATTTACCACCAAAACTCCCAGCGGAGCCACGTTCACCGCTATTAGTTTTCAACATTTTCAGATCTGGTAGATGCATTCCGCCGAATATCTCGTCTTCTACTAGGGTTTCTTTATATTATCCACCAGACCATATTATATACACCATTATCAGTTAACCTCATCCACTAATTTTTTTATTAAATTTATCACAAAGTTTGTACGGCTAGTTTTATGGCGCGAAAATAAGAGAGGTAAAAGTACCCCAGATTTACCGCGGTTAAAAGTATTTCACGTTCACCGACGGGATGAAAAAAAAAGGTTATAAACCACCGAGTCATCACCGGCGAGTTTCACGTGTGAGGAAGTCTTTGGGTCGAGATCGATGAGTCGCGCGGCGAAGTTATATGGGTCGTTAGACTTAAATTTGTAGGTCAAAAGACTAAAAGTGTCATCAATTATTTATCTCTTTATTAGATATGGAAATGCCCAATAAAAACTACTCATTCCCACAATTAAAAACTTCACGAGGCCCTCGTGAAAACGGACTCCTTATAAGCTACTTGTTCTGTTTTATAAAGAATGTCGCTTCGGTATTTTTCACATAGTTTAAGAAAATTATTAGAATGTGTTATATTTTTATTAATTACATCTATTGAACCAATGAAATTTTTTAAAAACTAAAATTATTTATAAAATCTATGCATGTATAATTAATATTTAGTTAAAAATACATTGAAACTCTAAAGTGACGTTTTTGTGTAACAAGAAAAATATGCTAAAATGACATTTATTTAGAAACATAAGGAGTAGTATAATTATAAACATCCACAGAAAATTGAGCTAATTGATGAAAGACAATCACAATCTCGACAATATGGTTGTAAACCTGTAATAGGTAAGCCAGTTGATTAAGAGATTCTACTTTTCAATGAATCGATACTACTATTGAAATGTAGATTAAGTAAACTGAAACATATTCTTTGAACGAAAAGGACAAAGCAGGCTCCGTGTGACATCATAAGTGATTATCGGTTTCATAATATAAACACCCCAGCTTTTATATCCACTATAGTTTCCAACTAAACTTTGTTGGTTATTTGATTAGTTTTTTTTTTTTTTTTTGGACAACGTTATTTGATTAGTTGGTTACACATTTGATTCTTTAATTGATGAGTTAATGGAAAAGCTTTACGTGCTAACAAAGTAATTAAAGTAAAAGCTGCATCTTCAAAGAGTCACTTTTCGAAAAGCAACCAACTAAACTAAAACTCATGAAAATAACTCAAACTCATGCTATCTCAATTCCTGATCACAAGATTCAAACTCTTTATTTTACCTAAATCATTTTATTTCTCCTGACTCTATTTTCTCCCTTGTCTTTGACGTTTTGGGAAACGACTACATCCCACATCTTTATAGTAACGCGTCTCTTTATATTTTGTTTGTAGATGTGACATTTATAATTTTGTTTGTTCTACTTTTGTTTTATGTCTAACTTAAAGCATCATGATTTGACAAATGTCACTCGTCCCGATTTGATGTTGTTTGGAATGGCAATTGAAACACCAAATTGATTTTGGTATCAATGTGAATGAAAGATTTTAAACATTTTTATAAAAACGTCAGTGAATTAATTATGTAGTCACTACAGCCAATTCCAATGAGGTACAAAAATTAGATATTGTATTTTAAGAGTTTGTCATTTTAAGTTTAGACATATAGATTAAAACACTATTTAATTTTGTATATTTTAAAAACAACAACACTATTATCTATACACATAATGATATTTCAACCAATTAAATTTTTTAAAAAATATACAATTAATAAATTTTAAATTAAAATTATACACGATATTTTTTTTGAAAAGTAAAATTTTCCTTACAACGACAAAAAAAATTGAAACTGAAGGAGTAAAAGATCTTAGAAACATATTTACTTTTCCATAAGTTGGTAAAAACAAGTAGGTTATTATATCGTTTTCAGAGTTGAACAAAGGTGATATTGAGAACCCATAACTTTCTATATTGAGGATAAAACAAATGTGGTACAGATTTATTGGTGTTTTGACGTGTAAGGCTATAACTAATCATATTTTTAACATAAATCTAAAATTACGCGAAGTAATTTAATATACGCGGTGTGTAGGCCAAGGTTTTCTTTGACAGTTGTTATTAATCTACTTATATCTCTAATCGGATCGCAGTTTTGGGAAATTAATGGATTCAACGGACAATAAGGCAGATTACGTGCACTGATAGACCGTTCGTAGGTGTGGCACATAATTATTACTTTTCATTTCAGCAAAAAATTGAAATTATTATAGTTTGACCCAAAGAAATAAGGGAATTATGCTAATATAAAACATAAAAACAGTTTTTATGTCTTCTTAGTATAAAATTTATTTTCTCCATTTTTTCTTCTTTTTACCTTTTCTATTTCTAAAAATTAATAAAATAAATAGATATATATGGATAAAAAAATAATTAAAAATTCAAATAAGTGATGAAATACCTATATACAAAGACTAATATTTTTTATTATTTTAAAAGACTTGGTAAATTAAAAATTTTAACTACAGACTACGGATAGTAGAATTCATATTCTACGAAAAATCGCATAATAGAAATCATATTTTGTTAAACAATTAACTCTACACTTTTTAGAACCTATATTATACGTTTATAAAGAATTCTACGAATATATTGAATGTAAGTTATACGTTTTAAACCACTTATACAAATATCAAAATACATAATCTACACATAACTCAAACGTCTACTCATTGTAAAATTTGCTTGCCATGACATGTTAGTGTTTCTACGATGTGTAGAAGATACATTTTACGGATAAAATAAAACAAAATTTTGAAAATTTTGGAAATAATTTAGGAAAATATTCTAAAAAGATTTGTTAATAATTGCACTTTCCTTAAACGAGGGAATCGATTTCTACGTAAAGAAAAACTAAAATAACGAATCCAAAACTTTAGCTTCTTCATCCAACCTAGTCTCCATTGTTTTTATTTTGATTTTCAAAAATTTCACCGGAGAAGACACAATCGCCTTGTGTTCTTGTTGAGAGAGAGAGAGATGACAAAGGAGTTCTCCGAAATTAGGGTTAGGGAAACCAAAAGGGATTTGTTCCTTTCTTTTTATTTTTTTATTATTCTTTTGATTTTGTTATTTTTAATTGATTTCTTTTCCTTTCTTTATTTTGATTATTTATAAATTGTATTTAATTAGATTAATCAATGGTAGTTTTGGTGTTATAAAAAAATATACTATAAAGACACGATTAATGTTGGTTTATACCTAGGGGACACGAAGACTGTTTTTCTGTTTTATATTAGCATAATCCCCAAGAAATAATGAATACAAATTTTTTACATTTAGAGTCACTTTATCACTTTTCTATTACACAAATATCACAATGCACTTGCAAAACAATTTTTTATGGGTTTAGAGGGAAAGTTGGCAGATTTGCCCTTAATGAAATAAACTTAAAAGTGTAAAAAAAATGTGTTTAAAAAAATTAATTTATTTTTATTACTATTATTTTTATTTAGTCTACATCTTAATATTTAATTTTTATTTATTATTCTACATCTTAATATTTAATTTTTATTTATTTTTAAATTAAATATACATATAACAAAGTTTTTTATATAAAAAATTATGTTTTATTATCTATAATTTGATATCGACTTTGATATGTATTTTTGTTCTATTTTAATATTTATACACGTATACATATCCAATGATTAGTTATAGATGAATGATATGTGGATGTTTGAAAGACATAAATAACTACATGTAGACATAGACATGGAGGGGAACTGTGTGGGAATATGGTTAAGCATGAATGGGGAACCATGTACAGCTATTTGTGGACGAGTAAAATTATGATTAAAATTCAAAATTCAACATACTACATTGAAGTGGTCTTGTGGATGAGATTTTGTGAACAATGTTTTGAAACTAATTTGAAGAGAAATCTGTAATTTTTGAAAATTTTAGGGAAAAAACAAAGACGACATATCTCATGGTGGAGGATTGTGACGAGTTCGAACCACCGCAACTTCACCAAGCTCCTCTGTGGCAATGTTGAGCTCGGAATCCATGCAAGGCTCGCCAGGGGGTTTAGGAGGAGAGCAAACTCGTTTTAATTTTTTTGATTAGCTTTGTTTTTATCACCCAATCTTGTTTTTCTCCTTGAACACGTATGTAACAGTTATTGGTTTGAAATTAGTAACTTGTTCATCTTTGAGATTGTGGACATATTGACATCCATATCATAGCTTTTCAATATGTTACATTTTTGATCTATGTTTAGTGTTTGAGTGACTCCTTTATTCACCACATCAAGTTTCAATTCTCTATCCACAAATTTAAGAGATCTCTCTTGTTCTTTATTTATCATTGTGTTAGCATCCACATTCACAACCTAATCAAAATCTTCTCATCCCTGTCTACATACAAACATTATGGTTGGAGCTATGTTTGAGTGACTCCTTTATCCACCACATCAAGTTTCAATTCTCTATCCACAAATTTTAGAGATCTCTCTTGTTCTTTATTTATCATTGTGTTAGCATCCACATTCACAACTTAATCAAAATCTTCTCATCGCTGTCTACAGACAAACATTATGGTTGGAGCTATGTCTATTAGCTTAGATGTTGTGAAGCTTGTTCTGATGAAGCTTTTAGAATTTTTTATATCTATTTCTGTTTATGTATTATCAATCAATGAATCATCCGTCCACACATCTAAAATGAATATAATGTAGAATTGTGTATCTCTCATTCATCCACCAAGAGATGTTTATATACAATTTATTAAGCCTAACCTAGTTAGGATAAGGAAATATCTATTAAAGACGAAATTGTCTATAATCTAATGGTTACCCATAACAAAATATTTCACATATAAAAAGTGGTTTTGAGTGTAAATAAAAATCAAAGAGTAGTCTTGAGAATCAAAATAACTCGTCAGCAAACAATTTTTAAAGTCTCTAGAGTTTTTTTTTAAGTTGTAGACTTATGGTATCATTAAGTAGTAATTTTTCCTTTTTTATTCGTAGCAAATAAAATAAACTAAGATAGTTATTTTTATTATACATTTAAAAAAAACTATTATTACTGTTTTTGTGCAGATTTTACGCGGCTACTATTGTAGTGGTTTGGCTGAGACTAAATATGCAATGGTCTTATATATATTACTAGGTTAAGATCCGCGCATTTTCACGGGATAAGATTTATATATGATTTTTTACGTGTTATTTTTTTATTTTGTTATTTTATATATTAGAAAATAATAAATATGTTTATTGAATAATTTTGAAATCTATAACTCTTGTATATACAATTAATTTAGCGCTAACATTTAAATAAAATAATCTTTTTTTTATTTTGCAATCACTTTATAAGTAAATCTAATTAATTAACTAATAACATTAACATAATATATATAGATATATATATATATATATTATACTTTTAATTTGGCTATTTATAAATGAAGCTTTACACTTACATGATTTTATGATCATTTGTATATTTTTATAGCAAAAATTTAAAACCATTGATAACATCATTTTTAATGTAAGAAGTTTAATATTTACAGTAATTCATCATTATTTAAAAAATAAATTCCAAATTTTTCATTAAAAGTATTAAATTTTCAATACTTGTTCAATGCAATTTTGGTGTTAAATATTTATGCATTTTTAAATGCTATATAGTCTAATTTTAACATTACTATATATACATCTAATTTGAATATCTATTAAATGATATTTTTTACACATTAATTATATAATTGTTTGTATCGTGCTAAAAAAATACTAATCAAATATATCGTGCTATATATATACATCTAATTTAAATGTTTTATTAATTCATTTTCATTTTCAAAAATTCAAAATATTATATATATGAAAAAAATTAATTTTTTTTGTTATATAGTTAATATTATTTTTTAATTTATTTTCACATATGAATTTAACAAAAAAAGAATAAAAGTTATATAATTTTTTATCAAATATTTTTTTATTCTAAGCATTAATTGTCATATATATATTATAACTATATTAGGTAATTTTCGTAAATTTCATTTAAGGAAATAATGAGTAGCATTAATAATAGTTTTATGCTCAATTTAATAAAAAAATATATTATATTTTTATGTGGATCAACTTTTTTTTTCTAGTAAATTTGAGAAGCATTCTCGTGATGACACATGTCTACCAAAATCTGTTGTAAAGTTTCTCAAATAATATATATAGGGAATTGGCTTTTTCCCTCGTTATGAATTGGGATTTGCAAAAAATCGTCAGAATATAGACTCCGAATGGTAACTACGGATTGAGCGGTGCGGGACAAGCGGTTTAACTGTAGGGCGGATTTTACAGTTATAAAAACAGATAGATATAGGTATTTATAAAGATTTTTGTTACTGCGATGCGGTGCGGAGCGGTTCGTAACATTCGGAGCCAAGAACTATGCGATGGTCTTATATATATTATTGGCTTTTCCCCCTCGTTTGCAGGGGAAAAGAGTCAATACCGGACCAGAATAACGGCTACGTGTACTTATATCATTGGGATGTATTCGTCTCCTTAGTTAGACTTCCTTTTAAAAGTTGAAAAATACCAATTACTTTCCTATATTAGGCCATGAGAATGTAAACTATATGTATAAACTTGAAAAAAAAAGTATGCAAGATTAGATACTTCACTGGACTTTAGTCTCTAAATATAATTCACAAATAATTTTTTTTAATCTATTACTACAATACAGAAGTCCATATCACACATGTATAACGAAATCATAATCCTTAAGCAATACGAGGGACGATGCTAATCATCAAAATGGAAAACATACTATGTTATAGCGTATTAAAGATGAAGGCTAAGAGCATCTCCAACCACTATTTATCCATTTATTTTTAAAGGGTTTTGTATTCCAACCAATCTTTATTTTTTTATTTTTTAAAAAGGTAAATAATAGATTTTTAAATATAAAAAATCACTGTTTAGACCCTTTTATCCACTGTTCACTTTTCACTTTAGTCATTCTATTCATATATGTTTAATGATTATGTACAAAACATTCTTTGTTTTTATTATATTAGCATCTCAATATTTAATATTTGATTTCATAAAATTAATTTCACACATAAATAAAATAATTAGGATTATTATGCGCAAAAAATTAATAAAAATATAACATAAACATATTATTTCATAAAAATATAACATACACATATTATTTCATAAACATGCAATTTAATGGTTATTTGGACATAAAATTTATTAAATGGTGTAGATTAACTTTCAGATCTTTTTTATTTTATTTATTATTTATTTGCGAGAACATATTTATTTATTATCTATTTAAAATGTATGTTCTTTATTTCTTTATAAAATTTTAGTCATTATACTTAATTATTAATAATATTAAAGACTAAAATGTAATATGTAGATAAATGTTTTAAAAAATACTATTAGAGAACCAACCCTTTATAGTTTATTCCTTTATTTCTGTGGGTCTCTCCTTTAAAATAAAGGGTCTGGTTGGAGATGCTCTAAGTTTGGTCGCTTGATTTTAAAAAAAAAAAATATTTTTCATTAGATTTATTTTTATATTATTTATTGGTCACAGTCTAATTTTATGTGATCACGAGCTGATATTACCTTTTGCATATACACCATGAATAGATCAACTCATAACAGATTTTGAATATTATCATAGGCTAGCATTGTACATGCATGTAAATCCTACACGTCGAAAATTGTCATGAGTCTCAATTTCAAATATTTCACTTATCTAGTTTCTCGCTTTACTTAATTTTAGAAGATATCATAGTTACAATTACAAGCACTATTAATACCAATTTACGAATTAAACTTTTTCTTTTTTTTGAAACCATTTTACGAATTAAACTTGTCAAACACTATTAATACCAATTTACGAATTAAACTTTTTTCTTTTTTTTTTGGAAACCATTTTACGAATTAAACTTATCCAGTTTTTTTTTTTTTACGACAACATAACTAAATATAACTTGTCCAGTTTTATTCTATCTTTTAACACTCCATCACATTTCATGGACGTCGAAACGACATACTATATAACATAACTACATATTCTATTAGTTTGACAGAACACAGTGAATCAAAATAGACTGAAGTAAGAAAAACACTAATCTGCAACTGCAAGAATAAGCCACTCCACGTTGGTAGGCCGTGGGTGTGGCACATAATTGTTTTTCATTTAAGCACAAAATGGAAACCACTCCACGTTGACCAAAGTAACTGGTCAGCAAACAACCTTTGAAGGTCTCTCAAGTTATAATATCATCAAGTAGTATATTTTTATTCATGCAAATAAATAAACTAAGACAATTATCATGCAGATTAGGGGAGCAACCATTGACGCGGATAGTGTAATAGTTTAAGAATTACGCGATAGTCATTTTTATACATCTTTGGCATCTTCCCCTCGTTTGCTTGTGAAATGAGTTAATGGCGCACCAGAATAGCGGATAGATGTAGTAATCTATTAGGGAACGCATTCGTCTCCTTAGACTTCTTTTTAAATTTTGAAACTTACCAACTTCCTTTAAAATTAAGCCACGAGCGTATCAACTCTATGTATAAAACCTGCATATATAAATGTATTTTCTAAATTAAAATTCGGAAAATGGTCAAAATTGGATTCTGAAGAAATGGTAATTTTGGTTGACGAACTTTTGTCTGAAAGATTTAATATTTATTGCACTCTAAATGTAATTAAAATAATGAGTGTTTTTCCTATATGATGACATAATCCCATATCACATATGTGTAAACGAAATCATAAACGTTAACCAAAAGGAGGGATGATGTTAATGATATATCGTATCAGAAAGGAAAAGCTAGCGTGGTCCCCGCTCCGAATTTGATGATGTATCTTAAAAGTTGATGTTTATGACAAGTGCATTTATTTTTAAAATTGAAACATGAAATAGAATGTAAAAGTATGAGTAATAAAAGTTTATTTGTAAAACTACAACATAGTAAACACGAATATGTATTTAACATTTTTTTAATATGTGAAAAATTTATACCGAAAAAGTAATAAATATGAACTAAATTTTGACCCGAGCTTTTCAAGCGCGAAAAATTTTGGTAGACCATTTGCATATAATATATATCAAAATTAAAATCAATTATACATAATCAATCTATTATATTTAATAACATAAAATTATCTTTTGCAAGTATAAAATTGTCCTAATTTTTCAGAATTATACATGCATGGTCAGATGGAATATTAAATTCTAATTGAGGTGGTGGTAAGTAACACTTTTGTGACCCATAATTACAAGAAAAGTCCCATGTCCCACCATTATAACAAGTAGTGGTTCAAATACATTGCAGAGTATTTTATCAATTGAGTTTACTGAAACAATTTCGCACGAAGAAACAAACAAAGAGAAAGCATATGTAACTTCTACTCCGTTTCATTTGTTTCATTATTCTTTATCGTAATCTTTGTTGTTACAAGACTGAAACATTTTTCCACTAAGAGATGGATGATGGATGATGAATGACGATGGTCAAGTCCTTAAACTCGTCTAGAAACCTAAATAAACAAATAGGTACGGCTGTTGATAACATAGTTTTTCTTTTGGTAAACATTGCAATTGATAACATAGTTACAAACATAACTAATACAACTTGGTCAATTAAACCAAGATAGGTACGGCTCTTGATCTCATAGTTACAAGTTACAACTTACAGCACACAATTAATACAACATAACCAATTAAACTCGGCTATTTATAGCTAGTATCTATCGACTCTGTTACACTGCATGGACGGCTATAGGTGCAATACTACATAAGTTACAAATCCCATGAGTTGACAAAACACGGTGAAACTAAAGTAAGCTGATGTAAGAAAAAGAATGAGCATGTCATTGTCACACGTTTTTGTTGTTCCTTTGTAAATAAAAATTAAGTTGAAGTCAAAAGAGAATGTACGACTATAAAAAACTGTTCCGAGCTCTTCATTTCATCATTTCAAAATCATTAAGGAACAAAGCAAAACACACAAAAACAAAAGATGGTGCTCTTCGCTTTAACATCTTCTTCTTCAAAGCTAAAACAACATTCACACCGGAGCTTCTCCGAGTCTCTAATGGAAGACAGCATCAAAGACGCTGAAGCCATCATTCACCAATGGATTTCGCCAGACTCTTCTTCTTCTTTCTGCTGCACCTTCTCCCTCTTCTCCAACAAAAACAGAGAAGAAGCTAAAGAATTCATAGGAGCTGTCACCACCTTACACTCCGCAATGACCAAGCTCGTCTCCGTGAACCCATCATCAACAAAACTTATCAAAGCAGAGAGTCTACTAAAAATCTCCATGAACCATCTATCCAAAGAATTCTACAGAATCCTAAAATCAAACCGACGATATCTCGATCCAGAATCCGTCTCCTCTCGTTCAAGAAACTCTCCAAGAAACGATGACGCAGAAGCCATGGCGGATTTAAAGATGATCGCTGATTGCATGACGTCATCAGGATACGGCAAAGAATGCTTCAGGATATACAAAAAGATCCGTAAGTCCATCATCGTCGAAGCTTTGAAACAGCTCGCGTTCGAGAATCTGACTCTCTCACAGGTTCAGAAACTCGAGTGGGAGATCATGGAGAAGAAGACTAGAGTGTGGTCACGAACGGTGAGAAAAGCCGTTACGACTCTGTTTTACGGCGAACGGATCCTCTCCGACCACGTCTTCTCTTCCTCCGCCGCGATTCGAGAATCTTCATTCGCTGAGATCACTCTACAAAGCGCTTTGGCTTTGTTCTCTTTCCCGGGAAACATGGCGAAATCGCGGAAAACGCCTGAGAAAATCTTCCTCACTCTCGACGTTTGCCAGACGATCGTCGAGCTTATGCCGAGAATCGAAGAGGTTTTCAGTTACGAATCGACGTCTTCCGTCAAATCGCTGATCGCCGGAACCCTAGCGAACCTCGAAGAAACGGTGATTTCGATGATCGATGAGTTCGAGTCGTCGATTTCGAAGGAGTCCTCGAAATCGATAATCTCCAACGGCGGAATCCACCAGCTTACAAGATACGTCATGAACTACATCGTCTTCCTCGCCGATTACAGCGACACGCTCGCTAAAATACTCCCTGAAACGTCGTCGTTCTCTCTACCGGAAGGAGATGAAGCCACGTCATCATCATCGCCGCTTGCGAAACGAATCTCGTGGCTGATTCTCTTCTTACTCTGCAAAATCGACGCGAAGTCTCGTTTCTACAACGACGTGGCTCTCTCGTACCTCTTCTTAATCAACAATCTCAACTACGTCGTGGTTAAGGTCCGTACGTCGAATCTTAAGGAGGTTCTGAGCGAGAGTTGGCTGGCGAAGCACGAAAGGAAGGTGAAGAAGTACGTCACGAAATTCGAGGAGATCGTGTGGGGAGAGGTGATGATGACGTCAGTTGCGAGGGCGGAAGAGGATGAGGAGGAGCAATGGGCGGAGGAGTTTGTTAGACGGTTTAGTGACCGGTTCGAGGAAGCGTATAAGAGGCAAACCGGTTGGGTTGTACCGGATTCGAAATTGAGAGATGAGATTAAAGTTTCGGTTGCTATGATGCTTATACCTGCTTACTCGGAGTTTTGTAAAATGTACCGGGTCGGGTTACGGAAGAATTTCGGATTTACCCCTGATGATATTGGGAATTATATCTCTGATCTGTATTTTGGGTCGGGTGATGGATCAGGGAGCGTTTCTTCTAGTCATTCTTCGGTTTCGTAGGTTTGATATTAGTAAAGTAATGAATTTATGCTGTGATTATTTTCGAGTCTTTGGTTTGAAGTTTGAACATTTACGCCTATACTTAATTGGGATTTGTGTAGTTAATTTTAGATCAGTAATCTACTTTGATTGGAAGTTTAGAGGCATCGGCCCTGAAAAGTTATAAAAACATTTGGGCTGGAAACACTATAAACATATGGGCCTGTTATAAAATAAATAATGTGATGCTAAGGATTTCAAATTTGCCACCATAAATAGAACTAACAGCGACTTTTACCAGCTGAATAACTGAGGAAACTTAGAAAAATTGGCTGAAAATGATATATCTATTACATGGCCGGAAAATTATATATCTAATTCAGAGCCGGAAGTCTAGGGGTCGGCATATTTCCCGAATCCAAAAATTAATACCAATCCGAAAATTTGGGTTTCAGGCCAGATCCGAATATGATAAAATATTTGATTGGATATGTTTTTATTTATGTTTCGGGTATCAGATCAAATCGGGTATTTATCCAAGATCCGAACAAGTATCCGAAAGCACCCGATTCTTATGTCATTAAGGTATTAAACATATGTTTACATGTATTCTTCTTGCCAATGTTTGAAGTTCCTGTGATTGTACTACTATTACAGATACTATGTGAAATGCATTTAGCAACATAGAAGAGTGGATGACATTAGAGACTAAATGTTGTTGTTCTTCTTTTTATATATTTTTTATGGGTTTATCTCAAACTTGCTTTCAACTTTTCTTTGAGTTTCATAACTTCTGAGAATGATATATCATTTTATTTGTTTGAAATGTTGAATTTCTTGTTTGTTTGGAGTTTAAGTCTTGATTCATTTAGTTTCAGAGTTCTCTTATTTATGTCTTACTTAAAATGATTCGGGTAATTTGAATTAGCAAGTATTTTTTGGTTATGAATGAGTAAAATTAAGACCATCCGAGTCGAAATCGGTTATTTTCGGCTACTTCGGATATACCCAAAACTACTCGGATCCGACATGTACCAAACCGAATCCGATTCAAAATTTAAAAATACCCGATCGGATTCCATTTTGCCATATTCAAAATATCTGATATCCGAATTACCCCACCCGAACCCGGTTTGGTATCCGAATGCCCAGTCCTACATAAGCCCATGCTTCTATAGCTTCCGCCTAGGACCACTACTGACATGAGCGGACATTAATTAATAATCATGTAATTAACACCATCTTAAACTTTTACTATAATTTTATGAACTTAAAAGTAAATACTCTCTCTCTCTTTTTGTTTCAATATACAAGTAGCTTTGAATCTTTTTTTATATGGCAATAGAAGTATTTTCAAAGCTTAATGCAAAAAGTAAATGATAAATTATTTTAAAAGTTAAAAACAAAGTTAGAAGTATAATTTATCATCGGTTCTTTTTTCTTTTTAGTTAAATGCCAAAAATATATAAATGTTTTTTTGAAATATATTTTTAGTCAACATTATTTATAATTTGAAACAGAAGGAGTATATAAAAATGTAAAAAACTAGAGGGTATAATGAAATTACTATTAATTCTATTAATTTTTGGCATATACCACTGGACGTTGACTTGGCATTTAAACAAAGAAGATAATGTTAGGACTTCTTTAGTTGTTGTTCAGGTGTTATCAGCCAGCATCACATTTAAAAGGAGTCAATGACTAAATTAACTACGTAATATTGTTAAGAGGATATAAAAGTGGTTCAAAAAAAAGAATTGATCTTGAGTTATATGGGGGCAAACTACAGATTTTTAACCAAATATTCTCAAAACTATCATCTATATATGTACGTATATATATATATATATATGTGAAAGTCATTATTTATAAAAATCACAAGAGTCAGCTGACTCCCCTCCCCAACACCTAGCTCCGCCAACTGGGTGTTATGTTTGATCATATCTTTTAGCTTTGTAGTTTAATTCTTCCATTTGATATTGTAATAGAGGATTTTTGGTCGATTTAGTTTTGTTATCACTTGATATGAACAATTTCTTCCTCTGCTGCGGACGGTAAGTGATTTATAAAATCTTGTTTGACCCAAACATGGCTTCAATAAAACCTGGTTTGCCTGATTCAAGAAGACTAAAACCAGAAGTTTACTAGGTTATTGTTTTCTGATGTTTGCAAGTCGCCAGTGATAGGGATCAATCACAATCGTTGCTCGCTTTTTAGCCGCCAGCAATAACAATTTAACATTTTGAATTTTTTTCCACGTCGAGAGACGCTGAACTGAAAATAATAATTGTTTTAAAAAATTACTTATTTGTTCTTAATAAATGATATATTAGAAATTGTCTATACTAACATTGTTTAATACTATTTTTTATCTTTACTTTAACCATATTTATCATTGATTGTAAAGACGTAAATACACATTTATAACATAGAATTAACTAATTTTATACATTTTTGTTTATATTTTTTTGAGAGGGAGGTATATTGTAAGGTTTAGAATTTAATAAAATATAAATAAATACTTAATTAAAATAAAATTTAAAATAGTTTCAAATTTTTTTTTCGAATTTGAAAATAATTTCAAAAAAGAAAAATAGAATTTGAAAAGTTATAATTCAGAATTTCTTTCTATTTTATTTATTTTTTTTTAAAAAAATAATTATTTTTATTTATAAATCAAGTATATAAATATTTTTTGTCTCTTTAATGAAATTTCATAGTTAGATATTTATAGAAATATTATTCAGAAAATGTAAATATGAATAATGGTACTAATTATTACTCCATAGTCCAAACATGAATATTGATATCAAATAGATAAAGTAAAATTGGGGAAATATCATTTATACCATTTTTATGATATTATTATTCATGTTTACTACTACTAATTAGATATTTAAAAAAGTACTTTATTCAATAAAGGACGAAGACTCTTATAACGTAATATATATATATATATAAAATAAATAATTAAAATTTAAATTCTAAACCCTAAACTTTCAGAAGCCTTAAATTCTAAAGTCTAAACTCTAAATTGCTATATCCTAAATTTTAAATCATAAATTCTAAACTCTAAATTCTATACTGTAAACTCTAAACTCTAAATTTCAAACTCTAATTTTCAAACTCTAAATTCTAAACTCAAAACTCTAATTCATCAAAATTTTATTAAAATAATTAGATTTAATTAGTTAGAAATATAATAATATTTTACCTATTAAAATTTTAATAGTAAAGTTGGTTAATGTAAACGTGAAAATAGTATCACGAAAGTTGGCATCTTTTGCAATTTCTCAGTGAAATTCCCATTATTTATTTGTTATGAAATACTGTTTATATATTACACAATTACTGCTTTATCATAAATTCTATCAATCAAGACCTCCAAGCATGCAATGTCTTATATTTGTTTTCAACTACTAAATCTTATTATATCTTTACCGTTTTTGTTTTATTAAATCTATTTTTAGTTTATATGAAAACCTTTTCTCTAAGTTTATTTCCTTAGATTTATTTTTGTATTGTACAACAAAGGCAACAATTTTAATATTGATAGTAGTTGCAAAGATGTGTCGGAAGCTATTGTTTTATAGATTACACTAATTTATTATTATTGAATTTAAATATGTTTATTCGGTTTGACATGTTTATCAACCACTATATATATATATATAATATCTAAGATACGAATTATTAATAGGTCAAAAGTGAGATTTTG
>JABAYD010013698.1:0-10693 GCA_014822095.1 Diplotaxis tenuifolia
TAACCCTGTAACTAAAAAAAGGTCAAAACAGGGTTGAGTTAAAATAGGGTTGGGTTTATATTACACTAGAGAGGGTTGGACCCTAACCCTTAACTTAACATCCCTAATCGGCAAATAGTAGAAATACTCGATTCTTTCACTTACTTGAAGATCATCTAGATTATGATTTAAACATCGTTGCTTACAAAAATAGGGCGTGCAGTTTGCAGATTTATAAATCTATCAAGCATTTTTCGAGGTTTTAAAAGTCGATATTAATGCAGCAAACTAAAAATAAACGTCAAACTTTAGGTAAACCAAAGGAGCTTTACTTATGGTAATGAAAAAGTATAGTTTGGGATAAATAAACATAATTATTAAATATTTCTAGAGAGGAAAAGAGCGATGGAGCTTGAAAGTTACAACGGTCATATCATATATTGGACCGTTATATGAGGCAAGTTTTATTTGGGTCGGCAGTGAAGCCCCCACTCTGGTCGTAGCCAGCTCTATGCTCAGTGATCCAACTACAAAGTTTTACTTTGCAAGTGGCGCCATAACTTTCGACCTTTTCTATTATTATAGATTCTTTTGAACTTGTAAAAAATGTCATTGCTTTTTATTTACTGATATACATCACTTTTCTATATAAAATACATCATTCCCACAGTTTTTAATTGGGAAAATACTATTTAATCAATCAAGTGTCCATGAGAGTGGCCAAATATATCGATTGTAGAAATACATTTTTATGTGTTTTCTTATTAGGAACAAGATGAAAACGAGGGAAATCCTGATTTATAAATGTTGTATAGGTTTGTCATTTGTGTTTCTAAAGGAAGCATTATTCATCTCAGCTATTAATTACTAGTACGTGTTTTGTTTCATAAATAATATTCTATCTGTTTCGTAATAAATATCATTTTAGGTTTTGGCATACAATTAATTTTACATATTTCTCGTATAAAAAACAATTAATTACCTATACACCTCACCCAACAGAAAACTAAATTACAAAATAAAATTAATAAATTTTGCATAGAAAAGCGAAAATGATATTTATTTTGCAACGTAAAAATTCTTTGAAGTGACACTTATTATGTAACGGAGAGAGTACCATTTTGACATTTATCACGTAAATTAAAACAATAATTGAAATGCATTTATTTTTAATATTTAGAACTATGTAACCAACAAGATTGAGATAAATAACTTTTATAAAACAATATATTTTATAAATAATATTAAGCTTAAAATATATATAAATTGTATTAAAATTTTAAAGTGACATTTTCTGTATAAGAAAAAAAAACGTCAATATGAAACAGAGATATCAACAAGTTTATATCATATGTGGCCCTTGATCCTAATAAATGATCATCCAATTATCCAACGAGTTTGAGAGAAAAAAGAAATGATATAAATAAATTTAGGGATAATTTGAGAAATGCCCTATTTATGATTTTAAATATGAAAAATACACTTTTTTCTTTTCTTTTTGAAACCTACGCTTTCTTATATCTGAAAAGTCATTTATATTCATATTTAAAAAAACTAAAAATTTATAAATAATATTTAAATAATAAATTAGTCATGTTTTGAGATAAACATATTTATGATATAAATATATGTTAATAATTTAACTAATGAATTACGATATAGTTTCGGGATTCATTTATGTTTGGGTTGCTCGTGTATGGAGTCTTTAGAAAGCTAAAAAAATAGATCATATTCGTTAAAAACCAGAACTTTTACAGATCACTATTGTTCATTCTTATGGTTTGTAAATGTTAAACTTCATACTACAAGAGAAGCTACAGTTCATTTCGCTTGAAGGCCTTAGGGATCTTAAGCTAGCTGAAAATAACACACTCTACTTATGGCTTCGCTGGGAGTGCTACGTATGTGACTTTGCATCTGTGCATTCTTCTTAATTATGCTTTAAAAAATCTCTGAGCTTCGGATTAGGGATTGAGTCTTTTCGGTCTCCGCGGAGGTGGTTCTTTGATGTTAGGTCGTGTTCATGTGCAATCATTTGAGTATTTAACTCATGTTTGTTCCTATGCTTATATGTCAAATCCTTGTTTGTGTGTATAAAACAGATTTACTCTGTTTTTCATGAATAAAACACAACTCCTTTTTGTTTCATTAGCTGTGCAGTTTAGACAATACTAATTACTTTTCATCATTATTTATTTCCCTAGTGTAGAACTGCAAATCGATTGTTGAGCAAAATCATTTATACGACCATAACCTGTTTGGTTAGGTTTAATTCAATGTATAGTTTGATCAAAAGGATAGTATCCTCCAATAAATTATTTTTTAACAGATCTGCCATTCAATGTATGTTTATCTAATAGGAAGATAGTTGATGTTCGTTCAATGAAAAAAGACAATATGGGGAAAAATTAGCAATGAGAATATACAATAATTTTTAAATATTTTATTTGACAATTTGGTCAATTTATATATACAAAAGTGTAAGTGTAGTTTTCAAATAAATTATAGAATGGTGTAATTTTCAAATTAAAATCTCTTTCTAAATTTTCCTTAAATTTACCCTGATATTATAGTAATTCTAACACAAATTTTATTTTTTAGATTTGATTGCTTTGACTATAAACTAAAGAAGATAAATTATTTGAATTATATCTTGTGCGAAGTGTCATGAAACAATCGTTTTTCGTCATTTATATAAATGCAAAGTTATCAGTTTAGTTTACAAAGTTTTAATAAAATCTGTTTTAAATTGGTGACAAAACAAGTATTTCAATTTTCTATGTTTAAAAGGATAAACTTATTGTATTGTTTGGTCTGCTATATAAGTTTGACGTATAGGGCTGTTGTATACATATGCGTATTTTTTTTTGTAACTGGCTTTCAGTGTATGCATACATTTTTTCCTGCCAACATTTGTATATAATTTTTTTTTTCAATAATAAGAATTCAGGAAAAGTTTAGCAAAAAAAGTTATAAAAAGTTTGGAAAAATAAGAAAGTATGCTAGCTAGTACTAGCTTGAAATGCATTAACGTTCACATAATAAAGTACAACACGAATTGTTGATTATCTTGTTTATCAATATAGTTTTACGTACACATAACAAATATTTGATGTTTGACTATTTCACCCATATTAAAAAAAAAAATTGATAGATTATTTTGTTTATCAATATAGTTTTATCAATCATGTGTTTATATTTTATTTGATATTTTAGTTTTAAAGATAAATGTATTAAATATACTCTAAACATTAATCTTTCAAATCTTATACTATAAAAAAAAGTGTCATTCTATTTGCATCAAAACACCTCAGTATGTGATGTCATAAAATAGTGCACCAAGCGAGCTGACACCTGTCTCATTTTTTATACACACCATTTTATTTACCGAAGTATCTATTGCATGTGGGTTTTGTTTTACATTTTGGGCCTTTGCAATTGGTCAACAGACCCAGCCGGCCAGCTTGATAGGCATCATCCCTTTTTTTGTGTACGTCTCCCACATCGGATTTTAGGGTCTATTCCTTTTTTTTCTCCGCTGTTTAAGGCTCAAGTTGACTTGAAAAATCTCTTCGTAGAGTTTCAATCGCGTTGTTTCATCTTCTTTTTAACAATCTGAAACGTTCTCAGTTACAGATTCATCGCGTTAAACCCTTTCTAATTCCATCAACCATGATTTAGCCTTCAATACGAGCTTCTGTTCTGCAAGATGGTCTATCTCCGAGTATAAAAAGGTTAGCATTCCTCCTCTGAAACCATCGTCTTAATCCGTCAAAACAATACAATACACTTGTATTCTTAGAAATCACTAATACATCAATCTTTTCTCTGATTTGAAGATTGGACGCTGCTCACAACTGTTCAAGTGCGGTTGCTCCGATACTGGGAAACAAGAAACGTGGGACGCGGCGGCGAACTCATGGGAATGTAATGCTCCTACTAGATTCACAGGTTGTTATGTTTTAAAGCTTGCGTTCATAATTTTTCAAAATTTTCCAGAGTATTAAATCCTCATTATCAATCATTCCTATTCAGAATTTTGTTTCACATTTTTTGAATGAAATTTTTTGAAACCGTTGGTTGTTCTGTCATAATTTTTGAACTTTTTCGGCCTGTTAAATCCTCAGTATCAAGCTTTCCTATTCAGATTTTTGTATCGATTGAGATGCTGAAGTCGATGACAAAGAGTGGAACTTGGATTGAGATTTGTCGATTTTCTCAAATAATTGCAAAGAGTCACCTTCAAGAAGCGACCCACACTACTCCGTCTACTTTAGGGTATCCTCGTCGGTTCATCATAAGGCTTTTCTGATGTCTATGGCTACCTTGAGCCTCTCTACAATGACCACAGGAAATTTAGGCAAAAAATATCTGATGGGAGTAAGTTTCACTTTGATTCAATGAATCAGTTGTACTAAACTTCCGATTAATTTGTTCAGTAACGAGTTCTATTTTATTTGGCTTTGAGTAGGGTTTTTGTTGACAAATGTTAAAAAAATCATTGAAGAACTTTTAAATAAGGATTGCAATCCCACGCTTGAAATAAAAGTTGGTAGTTTTTTTTTGCATTTAAGATGGAAAATTTAACTTATGGTTTTCCAAGTATTGATAACAACTCTCTAAGATGGTTGCACAATTAAGGATGCTTTAATAGCATCAACTGATGTCCATACGAATTGTGGAAGCAAGTTTGCAAAGCATACATCATATTTGTCTACAATGTGTCCAGTACGAAGAAAACTATCCATGGTTATTGTATTAAATTAGTATTTTGTTTGTTACTATCTTCCTAACAAAAACATCTATACAGATTATTTGAATATTTTCAGAAAATGTTAGCAAAAGCACTTGCAAAATATTTATTGGGGCCAAATTGGTTATTCTTGACAGCCTCTTATTACTTGGGGTAAACTTTCAAACCCCTCTGTATTCTTCTTATCATTCAAATGTTTGATTTTGTGCATTTCGTATCAAATCTTATTTTCTAATTTAGAATTGTTAACATACTAGCAGCGTTCAAATGGTAGTATTGGCTCGCCTCAGTAACTATACATGTTTTGGTAGTATCCTAACTTATTCTAGGATTTACTCAATACTATTATCATTGATCCTCAACTTTATTATGTATGTCTTCAGGGATCAAAAGCCAAGAAAACAACAAGGAAATTTCTTGGCGTGAAAGATTGCATGTGCATGTTAAACGATCCGTACGACCTGCCCATGCTACTGTTTTACAGCATAAGAAACCAACCTTAAGTGCTGAAGATGATATAACATGTGGATCAAAATTGACTTCTCAGACTGACCTGAGGCAAGAAGTACCAACTGCAACCTCTAAAGTTACACCTTCAACATGTATGGTCATTTAGTTTTCATTTTTTGCCGCTTTATGTTTCACATTAACATGTATTTAACCAATCATGTGTCACTTGGTGTATCAGAAATTGGATTTCTAAAGTGGCAAAAGCCAGTCCCAACAGGTTGATTATAAATTATATTTGGCACCTAAAAAGAAGTAATGCTTCTTAACTTGTAGATGAAAAATATTTGAAAAGAAAAGATGAAAAATATGTAATTGAGCATTATGAACATGAATTCAACTCATTGTTAGTTTGTTACATTGGTCCAAACTCATGAACATGTAGCCTATTCCAAGGAAAAAAATACTTCTACCATAGGCCCCAACCGTGAAAGCAAGCGGACATAATTTCTCAAAGTAAAAAAATCACTGAATATGAGTTCAAAATGAAAATTTATATTTACCATTTTCATAAGGACGTATAAAGCAAAACAGCCAAGTCCTCCATTTAACCATACAAGAATGGGTTTTTTTTTATTTTCTGTCAGAATTTAGATTAGTAGAACAATTGATCTTCCTCCGCCTCACCAACACAAGTGTACCTGAAATGGTTTAACTACAAAACTGAAAACATAAAGCCATAGATTATAAGGGAAAGATGAAAAAGAAGATAAAGAGGAACAAAACATGTTATCTAAATCAGCATGCTGAATCAACAGAGCAGAAGCGCGGTAATTTGAGTGCGTCATAAAACTCTTTTTATGAAGTTTCTGAATGTCATAATAAAACATTTTCAAATAAAAAAAGAAAGAGGTTGTTTACCAACACAAAAAAAAGAAAGAAGGAGGCGCTTATCCAAAAAATATAATTTTTTCAGTTAGATACCAGTTTAACCGTATAAACCGATCTATAGCCATATTTATACCCTAAAATTGAATTTGTAAAGCTAAGCTAATTATATCTAAATAAATGTGTAAAGACTTAAAAATATTATTTCATGAATTTAAAAGAAAACATTAAACACACCGAATACTAATATGAAAAAAATATTGGCATAACCTAAGCGAGTGACGTAACGCAAAATAATCTAAGAATGACAATAATAGTAAAATAAAAATAAAATAAACATATAAAAATGTGCACACTCCCAAAATAAAAATAGTCATTAAATTTTAACATTATATTGTCAGATTTAGCTAACCGCAATAAAATTAATGTTGAATATCATAACATCAAACAATTTTAACCGTAAAGTAGATAAATATAATAAAGAAGTTGAATAAATAACATTTTAAAAATAATATATAGTAATTTTTTTAATAATGAACATACTTTAAAAAAAATATCTGATGTTCCATAGTGTTTCTTAATTTAATAAATTTTGTAGTGTCTTATTGGTATAGTTAAAATAAAATAAACGTTAAGAGAAATTAAATAATTTATATTTTTAAAATTTTATTATAACTAGACAAGTTAAAAAAATCTAAATTAAATTTCAAAATACATAGATAAATTGTTGTAAAACAATTAGGAAATGATATTTTTTGTTAAAATTAAATTAAGAATTTTAAATAAATTTATATAATTAGTTTATTTATTTACCCGCCCATAGGATGAGTTTATCCTAGTACAATAATAATCTAAAACATTAATTATTTGTTGTATGAGTATGTAATTGCATTCAATCTAGGATTGGATCTGAGATTTTAGAGGCTCTAAAAATTCTTTTGAAAACTTATAAAAATATTTTTTTCGTAAATTTGGAGCCTATTTCTATATAATATTTCAACCGTCTTTGCCCAAATCTAGTCTTTCATCTAGCCTTCCTGTTTCAACCACAAGCTTTGGCTAGAAGTTTCGTAGAAATAGCGAAAGAGCATAACGACAACGTTCAGTTGACAAATGTTTCGACTGATAGGTAATCGGCAGTTTAGTCCAACGGGCGGTTAAATGGTCAGAAGAGTAAAAGTCCACGTGTCAATTAACGAAGCTAGAAGTGAAATCACGCGCTGCCATGTTGAGCCGGAAATTCCTCGTTTAGGTCAAAGCGGTTTAAGGAGAATCTATCTGAAGATGCGTTACTTGTGCACCGGCCACAGCTAACGAGATAATGACATTGACATGTTCCGCTAAAAAGACGTGAAAATTGGTTGGAGATCTTCTCAGTTTTCTTGTAGTTATTTTCTACGGAGATAATGTGAATAAATTACGGAATGGATAAGTCGGTATGTAATGAGACAATAAATGGTGGTACATACTAATCGTTGTCTTGTTCTAATATAACAAATAATTTTTCTTTTTATATAACTGAACACTTAACCGAAACATACGACCATATTCATTTTTGTCTAAGCTTTTTTCAAATAGTAGCAAGTGTGACAAAAGCAACTATATTCGATCGCTCTAGAAGAAAACGAAAGAAAGTAGAACGTGGGCTTATTGGCCCAGAGAAACAAGAGCAAAGCAGAAACATTGAAGCCTCAGGAAATGATTCAAAGGAGTCCAGTAGAAGGATGAACTGACTAGAGAAAAAGCCAGTCCAGTTGAGGAAAAGATCAGTGAAAGGTCAGGCGGTGCTTCATCGGAGAGAAAGCTAGTGCATTTTTACATACGTACATATCTAGAAAAGAATATAGGGTTAAGATTTGATATGTTTGTATATGGAAAAGTGTCATTTAGATCATCACTTTCAAAATTGGTTGAAATAAAGCATTAAATTTCCTCTAACAAAAAAACAACTCAACTTTTATTGACATCCTCTGTATATTAAAAGAAAAGCATTGTAATAAATGTGTTGACACGTGTCAGTATTACAATGATTTATCAATTAATGCATTCACACATTATTTTTTTTAATTCTTAACTTAATATGTTTAGATACTAATTTTTTAGTTAATTTATTTTTAGTTCATACATTTGTAACTTATGCTTAGATGTTTAGCCGATTTTGCCGGTTTATTTCACATCCGAGTTTTAACTTAACCCGGAATCGGTATACTTAGTGATTCACAGTTTGACCAGTCCGACCGGCCGGTCCGGTTTTCAAAACCTTGCTTATGCATTAGTGATTTGAAGTTATTTCTATGTAACTACAAAAATATCGTTTTTGAAAAAACTACAAAATCATTAAAATATCAACTAAAATGTTTGGATGGAAATATTTTAAAAACTGAAAGTTTCATACTTTTCCTAACTTGGCTACTAAGCAACAAATATTTTTGATTGATTATGAATTTAAAAAAACTTAAGTGGAAAATAACACATACAATATTGAATCTTTACTTTACCAAATATTATTTTTTATAGAGTTTTTATATAAGACTAAGAATTTAAAACAAAATCAATATTACTAGAAAAAATAGAGATTGGAATAGCTTTAAAAAGAAAGAAAATTCATAAATCGATTAAAAAACACAATTTAGGTTCCGAGTAAATATATCACATTTTTATGCTACCATAACTTTCTTTCACTCGATTGTGTTGTGTTTTTATTATATTTACTAAACAATATTATTGAAAAATATAAGTTATTAGTTATAGACTACGTCAATTTTAAAACATGTCTAAAAATATTGACATCATGCCTAATATATTTTAGCGATATTTTTAAAGTATGGTCAAATAATCATGTACGTAAAATAAGCCCAAAATATTTGTTTTACATTTATTTTATTTTTCATGATATTAATAGAAGAAATTAAGTTTAGGTAAATTATATATCCGGAAAACTCAACCGAACTTGATTTAAAAGTAATAGTAAACACAAAATAAAAATTGATTAAATACCTATATGGATCCAAAATTTTAATATTCGGATAAATAAACTTGAATCTGATACAATTTGAAATATTTTGGATACCCAAAATATCTACATCACAATTATATATTTAAACACATTAATTATTTTAAATTTTTATATCTAAAATTTTCAAAAATATGAAATATCAAATAGTCACAAGTAAATATTTAAAAATAACAAATACTGTTCAAAATACTGAACATACCTATTTTTTTTCATACTAATATTTAATTTGGATATTGTTTTATGTAAATTTGAGTAGATGATCTTACATTATTCAGTTTTTATGTTTTATATTGTTTTATTTTGAGGATTTAAGTATATATTTGGATTTGTTAAAAAAATAATTAAAATGGGTATCTGAACTTGAACTCGAACCGAACCTGCTACGATCCGACTAAATCCAAACCAAATTCAAAACAAAATTTATAAATATCCGAATCAGGAGTTCTTATTTTAAAAATTTGAAATCCGAAAAAATCATCTAAATTTGAACTGGTATATCTATATATATTTCTAATAAAAATATATTCAACAAAATCTCTTAATACAACGTAAATTAATAATGTAATTAACTATTTCACTCCGCGCATGAGCGCGGATTATTAGCTAGTGTCTTTTTAGTCACAAACTTTCGTTGGTTATACCAATTTAATCATATCATTAGTCAACAATTATAGTGGACTAACGGTAAACCTAAAATGACTTTTAAAATTGATATTTTTTTATTAAAAAAAAATTGATATTTTTTTGGCACAAATATAAATCAACATTTTTAAAAATATTTGGATTTTAAATATTGAAAGTTTTAATAACTACAATACTAATAATAAAATTGTAAATAAAAAATAAATTCCAAAAAAATACGGACATAACTCAATGTAAAATGATTAATTAACATATCATTAATTGAGTATTTTAGTTAAAAAATGATTATGAGAATTTTTTAATTATTACGATTAATTTTTTAAAACTATTTATATAATCCAACTCGGATTATGTTTTATAATTTTACTGTCAAAAATTTGTTAGTGAAATATTAATTCAATTTTTGATTTTTTTAAACAAAAAGAGTTATCGGATAACAAAAAACAATTATCGATTTTGGTGAAACTTATTTTTCTTTGAATGCAGAAAAAAATTTGTAAAAAAATTTATAAAAATTATATAGATTTGGTTGAAAATCTTTATTATTAATATAAAAAAATCATGAAGAATTCGTTAACCAATCACTCTTTTCGCTTAAGAATCAAGAGTTGAATTAATATTTCATTCACAAAATTTGAAATAAAATTATAAAACATAATCCAAATAGGATTATATAAATGAGAAAATTGTCCAATGTGACTCAAAACTTGATTTGAAATGCTAAAGTAAACTCAAACTTGAATCAAATGCAAAAATAACTTAAAAGACAATTGGAATTACAACCAGCCCCTTGTGAACAAAAATATATTTTTTTTATGTTTCTAACCCCCGCACGTCGTCTGTCCAGGGGACTTTCAGGTAAGTCGTCCAAACGACTTATCTGAAAGTCGTCTGGACAGTTATTTTTAAAAATAATTTAAAAATTTTATAAAAAAATATTTTGATAAGTGAAAAATTGGAATTATGTA
>JABAYD010013699.1:0-15807 GCA_014822095.1 Diplotaxis tenuifolia
AATGCCTCTTTAGCAACATGATTTTGAATCAAATACAGTTCATAGATCAAGTGTATCCGACATGATAAAATGCAGTATGGCTAGTTGCAGTAGGATGCGAACAAGATGATCAAGCAGCATCATATAGAGGTTTCAAGGCCTTAAGGGTTCATTGGATCAAGCGAACATAGTCAAACAACAATACAAGCAAGGCGATCAACAATGACAAGGAGGTTTCAAGGCCTCGTTTTTATGTTCTACACAATATCATACCGGTTTACAATGTTCGATTAAAACAAGTATCAAAGCAATTTTTTTTTATTTAGACAAAGTGATCATGGTGATAAGATTCTATACGACTTCTCGATTCTCAGGTTCAGTATTCACCAAGTTCAAACAAGCATTAATCAAATTCATGTACAGTTTATACTTATGCTCAAGTTTCATTCAATCGAGCTCACTGAGGTTTCAAGGCCTCGTTCTATGTCCTAAACAATATATGCCGAATGAAAACAAGACAGGTTCATGGTGATAAGGTTTAAGCAAAGCCGAGATGATGATAACAAGATTATGAGTTCAAGCGTTAGATCAATATAGTACAAGAGATATCAATACGTGAAACAAGCACATAGTCTCGGTTTTAGGTTCAAGCATGCGGTATAACAAGCGAGAGCTCTAGTACTTAGTTCAGGATCAAGCCGGTTTTATCAACAAGTTACAAGTTTTCAGTTCGATTAGTTTTATCAAGTACAGAAACAATCTTCACGGGTTTTAGAACAAGCCAACGAAGCGATTCAAGACAAGTTCCGGTTCAGGTTTTAAAAACAGAGAGATTTCAAGGTCTCAGAGCAGAGCAGGACGATCAAGTGCATGTATTTACGTTTCAAGTTTACAAAATTCAATGTCAAGCCGGTTACAAAACGATGGGTATCAAATGATCAAAACAAGTATCAATCAAAGTAGTTTTAGATCAAGGTCAAGCCGGTTTTAAAACAAAGACAAGCCGATTTCATTTAAGTAAGGTTTGAGTCTATTAGGTTTAGGGGTTTATCAAACCGTAAAACATATTAGGTGTCTAAGTCATGCGAGAGAGAGGTTTCAAGGCCCTTGATTTCAAACTCTATCAAGCGAGGCGAACATGTGAATAACAGAAACATTACGGCTCAAGCAGACAAGCAACACAAATAGGTTTGTAATCAATCGACATATGCAAGAGGTTTCAAGGCCTTTATAGGTTCCGGTCAATCTTTAAGTCAACAAACAAGTGATTATCATGTTAACTTGCAGGTTTTACAAAAGGATCAAATTCAGTTTCAAGCTCTCGGTGATAAAGTGATGATTAAATAAAACGGGTTCGAGGTCCAAAGCTATCAAGTTCGGGTGTAAGATCACGGTTTTATACTTAAACTTAGCACTCAAGCAAGCGGGTTTCTTTTACAAGCAAATAAGCGATCGATGTAATTTGTGGACATGCAACAATGATGAGAGATTTCAAGCTCAAGTTTTCAGTTTCAAGCTCAGGGTTCTAAACTTAAAGTCAAGTTCAGATACAGGATAATCAAGTTTTATTATTCATGCTTTTAAACGAAACAGATTCATGGTGAAAACGATTTAAGTCTAACGATTCCTAGTTCTAAGCTTATGATTATCAAGGTGCAGCCGGTTTCTCTATTCAATCAAGGCGACATGATCAAGTATCAAAACAAGCATCACGCATCACTCGGTCTTAAAACAGTCAAGCGTTTTATGTATATAACGTAATCGAACTATACAAGTACCAAACAAAGCGTAATCAAACTTATACAAGTACAAAACGTAATCATCAATTAGGGTTTAATACAAGTGGCTTTAGTTTTTAAGATTTTGGTTAGGTTATAAGGTAAACCATGTTTTAGATTAGGTTTACCTAGATCTATGTTCTTAGTATTAGTTGTGTACTGTTATCTTTCTTATTCATATCTTCATGTATTTATACATGGGCATAAGGAATATTCATAAGTATATTCCTTATGAGATAATGATAACAATAATACTATGATAAATACATGTCAATCTAAGTTTATCCTAACAAATTCTTTTTTTTAATCTAAGATAAAACGAAAGAGTTGTGGTGTCAACATTTGTTTTTTTTTTTTTTGGTTCTATGTTCGTATTCTGAGATATGTTTGATGCACGTTGATGTTTACGAAGACTTATGAAATTTATAAAGAAGCAGTACATATAATCTCATTTTACTTTGGTTTCAAGTTTCTTTTTTTTCTTTGGGAAAACAGTATGGAGAAAGTGTATGACAAGCTGCTATTTGTTGGTAGAGTTTGATAAAGTACGCCTAAGTGTAATTTTTTCAGTAACTATATCTCTTCTAATTTATTAAAATAGATAGAAGTACAAATTTAAATTAACCCTTATACTTACATAATAATTACAATTCAATGTCACTGAAAATTAAATAAACATACATTTAAATAATCATTGTATTTTCCTATTTTATTAAATCATTTCCTTAATCAAATTTAGCTAAATTTTTCTGATCAATATATTTCCTAGAATGATTTAGCTAAATTCTAGAAAAAATCAAATTTAAAAGCATTTTTAATTATATAATATAACATTTCTCAAGTATCATATAAACTTTACACATTTAGTTTATAAGGTTTAAATTATATGTATTTTAAATTTTTAAAAATATATGTTTAACTATTACCATTAATTATTTAAACAATAAAATCTATGTATGCTAAGATTTAAATATTTTTGAATTACTTGTAGAATAATATGGATTGTTTATAATCGAATATTCATTTTAATATATCTAAATGTTGCCTAATATATATATATATATTTAAAATATTTCTAAAATATATTTTTATTCATTCAGTTATTATTAATTATTTTTCAACAATAGATTTGTCTATATAAGGTTTTAAATACCATAAAATTACTTGTAGAGTAATATTTAATGTTTACAATGGAATATTTCTTATATGATGTATCTAAATATTGACAAATTACCCATATATAATGAAAATATTTAGAATATTATATATTTTGGAAACAATTTCATGTTAAAAAAAACATTATTCAAACATATCAATAGTTTAATATTTGTCGAAGATTCAATATAAGGTACGGGTTAATATTTATTTTCAAAATGTAAACTATTTCACTATAATGTTATAATAAAACTAAAATATGATAAATATTTAAAGTATTAATCAATAAATATTTAAATAATATATTTTATATTTAAAAATAAAAATAAATACATGCACGGGCATGCAAGCTCTAGTATATAGCTCTAGTATATATTAAAGGAAGAACACTTTTAGTGACTAACCCTTAAAAATAAAGTTATTCACACAACTGCCATTATCCTAATGTGTCATCACAAAAACATTCTCACATCCTATGTTTAAAAACTTTTCTCTTATTAGATTAATTACAAGATATGCATTATAGACTATTATACTAACTTCACTTAAGACATAATTGAATGATTCCCTTAAACTATTATCTTGGTATAAGAAATGATTGTGATCACACTTAGTACTTCAAATAATAACTTCGAATCACATGAAGATACCATTCTACACGAATTCATGAAAATCACACATAGTATATTATTATCCCCTATATATTAAAAGAGAAGCATTGTAATAAATACGTTGACACGTGTCAGCTTTACAATAATTTAGCTATTAATGCGTTCACACACTAATTTTCTTAATTCATAGTTTAATGTGTTCAAACACTAATTTTTTTAATTAATTTATTTTTAGTTCATACATTTGTAATGTATGCATTAGTAAGTTGAAATTATCTCTATGTAACTATGAAAATATCATTGTTGAAGAAGTACAAAATCAGTAAAATTTGTATCAGCTAAAATATTGGGATGATAATATCTTTAAAAGTTAGAAAGTTTCGTACTTTTCCGAACTTAGCTATATTTGAAGCTTATGTATACCGAAACAACAAATAATTGTGATTGGCTATGAATTAATAAAACTAAGATGAAAAACAACACACACAAAATCGAATCTTTATTTTACCAAATATTACTCTTTTACAGGGTTTCAATATAAAACCAAGAATTTTAAAAAAATAAATTGCTAGAAAAAACAGAGATTAAAACAACTTAAAAAAAATCGCAAGTTCAGGTTCCAAGTAAAGAGATCACATTATTTTTGATGCTACCGTAAATTTCTTTCACTCGATTGTATCGTGTTTTTACTATATTTACTAAATAATATTATAAAAATACAAGTTATTAGTTACTACGTCAATTTTGAAACACGCTTAATAATATTGACATCATACCCAATTGTTTTTATTGATATTTTTAAAGTATGGTCGAATAATTATGTACGTAAAATAAGCCCAAAATATTTGTTTTACATTTATTTTATTTTTTTCTTGATATTAGAAGAAAAAATTAAGTTCATGTATATATCTGGGAAACTCAAACGAACTTGATTTAAAAGTAATAGTAACACAAACTAAAACTAATTAAATACTTAGATGGATCTAAAATTTAAATATTCTAATAAATAGATCTGAATCTGATCCAAATTGAAATGTTTTGGATACTCAAAATATATACATCACAATTATATATTTAAATACATTAATTTTTTTAATTTTATATCTATAATATTCAAAAATATGAATTATTAAATAGTCACAAGTAAATATCTAAAAATAACAAAAAATATTCAATACTAAAAAGATCTATTTATTTTAATATTTAATTTGAATATTTTTATGTAAATTTGAGTATTTGGTCTTACAATATTCAATTTTATGTTTTATATTGTTTTATTTTGAGGATTTGAGTATATATTTGGAATTTTGTTTTAAAAACATAATTTAAATGGGTATCCATACTCAAACTTGAACCCAACCTTCTACGATCCGACCAGATTCAAACCAAAATTTATAAATATTCGAATCTAATTTAAAGTTCTTATTCTAAAAATTCAAAATCCAGGAAAAATCATCGAAATCGGACTGATATATCAATATATATTCTTAATAAAATATATTCGACAAAATCTATTAGTATAACGTAAAATTAATAATCTAATAAGCTATTTCGTTCCACACATTAGCGCGGGTTACTATCTAGTTATTATTATAATCATATCACAAAGACAAAGTTGCAAACAATTTTCTCACTAATTAATAGTAAGCTTTGCTTGATGATAACATTTTAAAAATAGTAATTGCATCTGTGTATTTTAAATCTTTGTGCACCCGTAAAAGTCGTCACTCGTGGATACGGTATGCTTTTTCGGTTTAGGAAAATTATTATTCTTATTAAAAACGAAAATCGGGTTTTTGAGGCTTGTATAAATATGAATCTAAGAGTTTGTAAAAAAAAGTTACACATCAATAATAAAAGGGCGAATGAGGTGGATATACATATGGAGAGCCCAAACAAAAAAAAAATGCCCAACGCATGACATATTAGGCCCAAGTGTATACCACGCGGGAGAGTAAATGACGAAAAGGTCCCTCTTCCAGCTGCGATGACTTTCGGCCGCATGGAGATATCTCTGACACAAAGATACGGAACAGTGGCTCATAGGACACTGGCGCCGCAGGCTCAACACAGCTACGGGACTTCTTGTCAACCGGTTTCATAGGGTAACCGTGTAAGGAGTTGGTGCTCTATCCTAGGAAACATTGAAAACATAAAGAAGAAAATATATAAAAAATCGTATTTTATATCTTTAAAAGTATAGCAGAAGGAGGAAGTTAGCAGAAGAAGATAAGTTTGTAGAGGAAGAAAGTGAAAACGAGAACTGTGAGTGAGAGTTTGGAAGAAGTAAACTCAATTGACAGACATCGTTTTCTACATTCGACTAAGGTAAGGTTTTAGTTGTACGATAATCGAATTCTTAACATTTACATTATATTCTTTTCTAACGGTTTATATTGATGATGAAGGTCGCAAGGGAGAAATGAGACACCTTGTGCGTTTGGTAGTTGGATGTTGGGAGAGGGGAGCACAAGGAATGTGGAAGGTTAACCGGGACATAACTGAGGTGAAGTACGATGTGGTGATTCGGGAGAACGAGAGCTACGACTCGGTTCTTGAGATGGTTAGAGGAAAATACAAACTGCACCAAATACTGAGGTCTTCTGCACCGGTGCTGCTAACTTATGAGTTACCTGAGCTAATGAAAGAACCGGGAGAGTACACGATTCCACCCCTGGAAGTAAGAGATGATAATGACGTGGAGGTATTCATGGCCATGAAGCTCGATTGTGCATGGCTAGAGTTGTATGTGACTTATGAGTCCATAGATCTGGAGAACTATAGCAGATACCGAGTACAGGAAAACATCTTAGAACCAGCCTATGGATTTGTTAACCCGCCAAAACCAATTCCTTAGAGAGGTACAAAGATTATAATCTATATGTCTAAATCGTCAGAGCTGTGACAACATTTCTTGACAATTAACCTTTATGTTAACGCGTAACAACATCCTTGACTGTTAAGTTGAACTATTTCATTAAAATATAAGTGCTGGTATAGTTCCATTATAATCTTTAGCTGATTATGTCATTATAATATAAATGGAGATTATAATTTTTTATATCAAACATTGGAAATTATAAAATAATTATTAGAAAGTTGATGTGGTTGGAAAAAAACAGGATTGAGGACAAAGGGAGTTTTGGTGCTCACTAAAGATATGTTAATGGATATCTGCACTCCTGAAGAGATGAATATGCTCGAAAGGGCATCAGACAGACTTAAAAAGAAGTTAGAGGGAGGAGATCCTAATGAGAGTGGAAGTGGATCTAGCACCTCAAGAAACACGTCACCGGTAGGGGGAGAGGAGGAAATGAAGGAAACAGAAGGTGGGATAATCAGCTTGGAGGGAAGAGACCAACTAGAAAACCTTTTTGCTGACTATCCATCAGGTAGGAAGGGGAATATAACAATTATTTTAACCATTAACCTTTATCTTATGAGCTAACATCTATATTATTAAAGTTGAAGTACATTTTGATATTGTCTGGAAACATGGATAACAGTGTAAATGAGATTGTTTGGAAACGTCTATAGCAGTATTACATTAATTGTATTTGCATATTTTACCCAGCTTAATAATTTCATTAATTATATTACTTGAACAATACTTCACAACATTAATTATATTACCATACTAATAATAGTGCAGATTTTTATTTATTAGTTAATTAAAATTCATTTTGTGCCAATTGTAAGATTAAAAATATTAAATAACTAGGATTTACATTTGGTTTAGTTTTTTTTACTAAAACATTTTTTTTTTAAATTCAATCAGTGGAACCAAAAACATAATTCAATGACATGTTTTGTGAATAAATAAATAACTTAAATTAAATAATAAAAATATATTACATTTATTTTCACTTAATTTTTCACTCCATTGAATTATTTTACTAAATAATTTATATTTCAATTATTTTGCGAAACACATAGAAAGAGTAATTATTATTAGTTTATAAAATCAATTAAGCATGAACATTGGCTACCCATTTAAAAACTGGTTGCGCCTTTCGGTTATTATTTTTTTTTTAAAAATTAGCCCCGGCTGAATAATAAAAAACTAATGTGTNNNAATGTGTGGATTTTCAGTTGGGGGTTTTTTTGGATCTGGATGAGTTCGGTGCTGATGTATATGAACCTTAAATATATAAATAACAAATGTATATGAAACAAGTTTGGGTATTTGTACGAAACAGAACCATATTACCCGATTCAGTCCAAGTCTTTTGAATACAATTAGTTATATTATGACACATCTAAAACATATACTACGAATTATGAAAACCAAATATTTATGTATTAAAAAAGTAAAAATCAATACCCGCGGAGGAGCGCGGGTCAATCTCTAGTATTTGTTTAAAGGTATTCCCATTGCTACCCAAGACGGAGTAGGTTATCTTACATGCGGAATATCTCAAACACCAGATTAAGGTGGGGGCGTCATTAGAGATTTAAACATGGAGTTTGAACTGAGTACACAAGAACCACTACCACCAGAAAGGACGGTGATAGCATCAGATAGCGAGAGTGATGACTGTCAGTTACTCGGTAAGAAAAGACTTGTACTGTAACTAATATGTTAACTGCAAAAAACAATTTTTACGTGTAACCTTATACTTCTTCCCAACCTTAAGCTAACTAACTAGAACAAAATACCCAAAAGCCCCGGAGAAAAAATGATTGCCATCAAGACCAAGAACCTTACAAAAAGATGAGTTCTTGAAATATTCGATCTCCTCAGGCTCGAGAGCATCATGATTGCCTCAGTCCTCTTGATTTTGTGGTACGAATTGACCCTATCGCCGCAGGGTTCGTCGCTGGCGGAAATTACACATCGGTTGAGTTTCTCCTCTTTCAAACCGAAACAATTAAAAAAATTTAAATTATATGGCGGTCCATTAAAAAAAAAGAGAAAAGAGAGAAATCATGATTCCTCGAAAATTGAGGTTGCTTGTCTCGGAAAATGAGAAACCGACAGAAATTGGTACGGGACAGAGTAGGGCGTGAGCTGTGAGGAAATAGGGACTAGGATTAAAATGGTCTTAAATTTTAGACGAAACTGGGAAGGTTAGCGACCTAATTAATATGCTAGGATAAACCATAATCGCCAATTATCTCATAATAAAAATCTTAAACAAGTATTTGCCTCCGTAGGTTTTTGTTTACTACTTTCTTCTTGTTGAATTGTAGCCGTTCTCAAGAGTAGTTATTTCGAAAACAGAGCATTGTGTAGCAAAAGAATATAAGTATCACAAAGGATCTAAAAGTGAAAACCCTTTTTTATTCCCACAGGCCACATATAACAATTACCTCATCAAAGAATATCTTCTTCAAGAAGATATAGTCGTCTCCAAGTTTTAAAACTACGCATATATAAAACACTTAGAGTAACAATATTGCAATAAACTAATCAAATATTATATATGTATTAGTGACAGCGAATATTTAGCTAAAATCCGTATGTAATAATTGATTCTATATTCTTATATGGCAATTCAGTATACGTGTAAGTGTGTAACCACTAATTTAATCTACTTTATACGATAAAAGTTTGTTATAAATCAAAATAATTAAATTTTATTAACTGAAAAGATCCATAATATAAAACTAAACTTTTTTAATAAAATTTCATTAATGTAATATTAATATTTTAAAGTATTTTCTTCTATGCAAGACACATGTCACTACTTAGTTCAAAAGCTCTACTTACAAAGGTGATTTTTATATTTTACAAACATCTATCTTAATCTCTGGTAATGAACCACAGTTGAAGAAGCCCCTCATGTTGCTTCTCGTGAGAGTTGACTAGCAGATAAAGACGATTCCCGATGTTCATGTCGATGATCTTGCAATCTGAAAAGCATAACGCGATATGAACAGGCTGTGTCTGTCCATGTTGTTGTCATTCTAGAGAAGTCCAGTTCTGCAGTTAAGAGGTTCCAAATCTCAACTGAGTAAACACATTGGAAGAACAGGTGATTCCGTGATTCTTCACCATTATGCAGAGGCAGCAGGTGGCGCAAGTACTACGATTCCACTTCAGCTTACGATCAGCAGTAAGAAGTGTATTTCTCATGGCTATCCAAGTAATGAAAGAGAACTTGGGGGTAGCGTTTGGGAACCAAACAGTTTTGTGCCAGGCGCAATGATGACTTTCACCTCTCAGAATTTTCCTGTAACTTCCCATAGAGATTTCTGTCTTGTAACATTAGCTCTCATTGGCCCCAGAGAGATGACGGTTAGAGCATGTTCCAGAACAATTTTAGACCATTGACTAAGCTTATTTCTTTCAGTATCAGAGCTATTCCTGCCATGTACAGAGTTGACTTCTCCAACCTTGTGTTCAAACCCTTTAAAAACAGATATAACACCCTCAATTGATCTCTTTGTTCCCTCCACAAAAACCATATAAGATCATCGCAAAACAAAGGTGAGTTAATGTAAGATTCTTACACTTAGGATGGTTTCCAAAAAATTTGTGAGCAGCAGCCTGATCTAGCTTAAGTGATAGCACATTCATACAGATGACAAAGAGATAAGGGGACAGCGCGCACCCTTGTCTGAGACCTCTTTCACTTTTAAAATAACCGGCTGACTTATGAAAGCAGATTGATTGGCTTGAATCATCTGTGGTAGTAGCGTTCTGAGACGGTTCGCAATGGTTTTGGATATGACCTTGGACAAGACGTTACAGCACGTAGTAGTTCTATAGTCTCGCATTGTCTTTGCTTCTAACTTCTTAGGAATCAGAACTAGAAGAGTAGAATTGACTCCCTTATGAACCCCCTCAGTGAAGAAGAGACTGAACTGCAACGAAAAATTCTTCTCCCTTAAGCAACCAAGTTGTTTAAAAAAATTCACTAGTGAAACCATCCGGACCTGGTGATTTACCAGAAGCCATACCAAACAGCGTGTTCTTTACTTCCTCAGCCGACACATCTTTTTCCAGAGAACATACATCAGCAGCGCTACATCGATATTTGATAAGGTCCTGCACCACTACATTCCTCTGGTTTACTTTTGAAGAAACTCAGAGAAGAATCGGACACCCTCCTGCTCCGAGAAAAGTGAACTATCAGGACACTGAATCTCATATATCATGTTCTGTTTTTCTCTCTGTTTTACAGCATTATGGAATACTTTATTGTTTTGATCTCCCACTTGCAGTCAGTGAAGTTTGGACTTCTGTTTTTGAAAATCCTCCTCAAGGTCTGCTAGCTTCTTCCATTTTTCGTGAGCCTCTCCTTCTTCTTTAAGCAGGCTCTCAGAGGGATTAAGTAAAGTTGCACTTTGTATATCGCATAAAGTAGTTTACGCGTCTTTGGTTCTTTTAGTCAAATCTCCAAATTTCTCTCTTCCTATTTCTCTAATAAATCCATCTACTTGCATTTCTAAACAGGTATGAGTGATATATTTTTAACTCTTAAAATATTTTTTACTGGTGTAGTACGTAGAAGTTGCTTGAATTTTTGAAATATTATCTTGAGATATTAAACAGGATTGAACACTTATCAAAAACGAAGTAGATGAACTTAGAAATTTGCTTATAGAAATAGCATTCATTCATGGCATCACTTGTTAATATTGTTTGGATGGCAATATAATTTTGCTTCTGTTGTTTGTAAAGTGGCAATGTAACACTCGAGTTTTTAACTCATACCCCATGCAAGTTAATGTGTTTCAACAATTATCCACTATATTATGATATTGCTTCTAACAAATTTTATCGGTAGGTTTCTCCAACAACTTTCTCACTATACATAGCATTGTTATATTATATAGATAAGTTGCATTTAGATATGAACCGTCTGATGAGCTTGTAGATAATAGAGACCGATAAAAATATTGTTTTAAAAAAAAATTCTTAAATGCTTTTTACGTAATAAATTTATAAGCTTATGACTGATAAACATTTGTCATGAGATCGTCATACCTGTTTAGAAATGCAAGTAGATGGATAGTCTATTGTCTGATTGTCATAGTATTGTAAACACGGTTGTCTTCAGCAGCTTCAACTAGTATTGAAGATAACTACATGGCAAGATGAGTCATCGTTCTTGATAATTACGGAACTCTAAAGATCATGTCTCCTCGAATGTCTTGAGAGAGTTCTTTGAGGTTTGACTGCAGATTGATCTGGATTTATTTTGTAATTTATATAGTGTGTGAGATAGTTGTATTCTTGCGTTGGAAGATTTTATATATAAAATCAAAATGTAATTTGATTAACGTTTCAACTCATGGAGAAGTGCTATTTAAAGAGAATATTGACTGAGTTTATTCTTGCATTGGAGAGTTTGATTTATATATTTGTTAGACATGTAAATTAATTAGACGTTTCAACCCATGCTTGAGAAGTGTTGTTAGAAGAGAATATTGACTAAGATAATTGTATTTTTTTTATGTTTGTAACGTGTGGCTGAGTTAAATTATTTATGTATTAACTATGACCTTCGTATATTTGTAATGGTTTTGAAATTATTGGTTTAAAATTTACATGATTTTGCGCTAGACAAAACGGTTAACCAATACGTTTATGTTATTCTTTTATTTATTTGAGATGTACTAACTTTTTAAGTTAGGGTTTTCCTAGTTTTTTTTAATCAATAATCTATCTAGCTCACTGAGTTTAAGGATTTTGGAGCTGACTGCATTGGAATATTATTATGACCAAACGATATAAAACATGTGAAGACAGTAAAAACTCACTCATCACTGATTCAAACATCACCATAATCTCTATACACACCAGCCAAAAAACTACAATGCAACACCTCAATGTTTAGAATTAAAACAAAGAAACTGGTTGAGCAGAAGTAGAACAAAATGCAAGTTTAAGTATAAAATGAAAGCAAAACATTGTTATATTGAGAAAAAATAATGAGAAAATAGTTACTAATGAAATATAACAAAGCAATCAAAGATTTCCAATCGAAAGCGCTGATCTCAAGAATTTTCTATATTCCGTCACATATTTTGTAAGTGATCAAAAAGACAAAACAAAATTCAGTTAAGGCAGATGCTTATCATGAGATATGATAAATCTGAAAAGAAATAAATTTTAGCAAATCGGATCACAAGCATCTGTTAAAGGTGGAATGAAAATGACAGGTGAGTAAAATTGTTCATTGCTCTAGCAAGTTCCATCTGATTTAGAAGGAAGCAAAAGAACTGGACTTTTAGTTTCTGAGAATATGTTGCTCAAAACAAAACAAAATCAAAGAATACCACCATGGAAGAAAACATGAAAATGCAGATGACAAACCATATTTTCGTTAATCTGCAGAAATAGCTGAAGATTGATTAGTTTTTTCTGTCAGTCTTTTTTCAAAGTCACTCCTAAAAGTCCATCAAACCACAGTAAATCTTCATCATTAATCCCAATAAATGTTAATACCTTCTTCCTTCACTTTTGAAAAGAGCACAATCTTAAAGCTATGATCAACTTTTCTTATTTTCTAGTTAATATAATAGTAAATTTCAACTATTTTTACGATCATCAGATTGGTAAGACAATGGAGAAACCAAAGATACTGGGATTCTGAAAATTATACTTTACCTTGTCGTCAGTTAAAAGTAGCTCAAGACCAATTAGCTTCCAATTGTTTTTTTCTGGATTTCATACTTCCGAAACATAATCAACTTCTCTTCACACACTTTAGGAATAATTTCGTGTAAATAAACCTATATTAAGTTGTAAAAGAAGCTAACAATTGATTTTTAGTTGTAATTATTTTGAAGTCGACAGCTTTGACTGTACATAGTGGGAAAGATAGGTGACATGTCTGAGTTTAACAACGGTTTGACCTAAACGGTTGAAGAGAGGTAATGAAAAAAATACCGCTAGCGAACATAATCACTTTACGATACAACTTGGGTATTGTATTTTGGCCCTAATAACATTTATAGTTCCGTTTAAATGGGTCTATCCTGTAGACAGTATTTGAGAAGTGATTTTGACAAATATTATTACACAATTCATTTTCACCAAAATTGATGACATAGCTTTCAAAAAAGGTTTCATGTCATAACTTAATTATGACATGTAAAATTTTCATAGATAAATTTTGACTTTTTGAAAATATTTTTAAATATAGTATTAACAAATCATTTTTATAATATCATTAAAAATAAATTTTATTTATAAATATTTATTTTGGCAAAATCTTTGAATTTTTTATAACTAATAAATCATATATCACCATTATAATATATATATATAAATTAATAAAAAAAAACTAAATATAAGTATATTGTAAAGAAATTCATATTAACGTATCTATCCTATTTTTATAAATATATATATATATATACACTAAAATTAATTGTACGTTTTCTTTAAAATACAAAACTAAAACTATTAATGAAAATAAATTTTTTATTTAATTAGTTTTTACATTATTATTAGCATTTATTGGTTCATTAAGTAAACAAAATTTGTTTTTACCATTTTAACGTATTTTCAACTAAAGCAACAAAATCTAAAATATATTAGAATTAATATATTTAAATACAGACATAATTTAATTAAGGATAAATACATATTTGTAATAAATAATCATTAAATATAATAAACATAAAAATATTATTAAAAGAAGATGACACATGACATTTTTCGCCATAAGATACTTTATTATATAAGATCTCACTATAGATACTTAAATATTAAATGCATGAATTTAAAATAATGAAATGATCATATAAAACATTTTTATATATCAAATATCTATATGCTATATACACTTTATAATATGTTTCATTATATGAGAATTACTTATAAAACAGTACTACTAAACTTTATAATATAAATTTTTTGATTAAATAATTTAACATAGATTTATATAATACTAAAATTTATAGTATAAATTAATAATATGATAAAATTGAGCATAGTCATATATTAGCATAAAACTGTTTGTAAAAATGTTATAATAACAGTGATAAGATTTATATATAATAATAGCTTAATGATCTAACTATTCTGTAGTATTTGACTAATGTATTTATTTATCTACAAGATGTATTAAATTTAGTACTATTCTTTTTAATCACATAATTTGTATAGTCACAAGTCCAGTTAACAAGTCCTTGATGTTTAAGATTGGAATTGAGGCACATTTGACTCATCTATACATGTCATCTTCGCTAAGTCATATTTTTTAACAAAACAAATATTTTTTTTCATTTCAGATTATTCTTAATTTATTTTATTATTAAAAAACTAAAGAAAATTAATACCTAAAATTACAATATCTGTATATTTCTTTAAATTAATCTAAGATATTATTGAAAAATAAGAAATAAGTAATATCTCACAATACATAATATCTGCATCTTTTCAAATTTAAAATTAGAACGAGCAATTGAAATTTTAAACATATTATGATGTGAGTAATGATTCAGTGAAAAATATTTTCCCCCTCACCCAAAATTGACAAATGAAAAAAAAACACCATGGGCCGGTAAAAAAAAAGATACTAGGTGCAGTGTTTAAGTTTTAACAAAAAAAAATAATTATTGAACAATATGACTGTTTGCATATAAGAAAATAAGAACTATAGTAAAATTTATTACCATGATAAGATAACATCTTGAGAATTATCTTTACTCTCTTTAAGGAAGTAAATAATTTACTGTATATTATCTTAGAAAATAAATGAGTACATTTTGACAGATCATGGTGCACTGTAACAGGTATAGTCCTTCTAAAATATCATAATTATATCTTACCTATGAAGTATGAGGATGAATCTTAAAAAATTTAAATGGAGATAAAAGATTTTATAAAAATGTAGCAAAGTCAAGGATATATTTACTTTAAATGACTTATAAAGTTAAATACCCATAAGTTTCAGCTCTCTAAAAATAATTAGTATAAAATCCATTATCGTTTTCAACATCATTTTGCATCTAATTGTTAAATATCTTTTAGAATCAAAGGAAACAACAGAAGAGGTCTTAAAAAAATAGAAATTGTGAAAATGGAGAAGGATGCGAACCTTAAAGATACTTTTTCAAAGAGAAGACAAGGTATTTTACAAAAGCTAGTGAACTTTGAACCTTATGTGGTGTAGGAATGGGAGTTATTGTGTTTTCACCATGTCAAAAAGTATTTTCTTTTGGTAATCTAGATATTGTAAGCTCAAGAATTGTGGAGTGTGTGCATTCTGAGTCTAGAGTGTGTTACACAGTGGGATGACTGTGTGACACAGTAAGACGGTTTTGTTACGTATGATGACGTGGCAAGTCTTATGGAAATAGAAGATATTGCTTGGACGAAA